>JABUIW010000152.1:7212373-7409680 GCA_013363375.1 Menidia beryllina | reverse complement strand
CACACACACACACACACACACACACACACACACACACACACACACACACACACACTCACACACAGCCAAGGTCACAGCCACCGTTACCCACAAGAGACTAACATGCAGCTGACAAGAGTCACCTCTTTCTCTGATCTCCACCAATCCCAGACTTTTTGGACCATATTCCAATGAGCCAGAGTGAAAAACCTTATCAAAGCGAGGAGCGAAGGGTAGACCCGTCCCGGTTTATCTTAAAAGGCTTTGTCTTATCACTTTCAGCCCTGCTGGGATTTGCTTGAAATTTTTTTTTTCTTTTTTTGTTGAATTTGTGATCACTACCTCTCAGGCTGTCTTTGTGAGTGTGTCCTTGTGTTACACTGATATTTTTAGGTTCAGTAAAACAATCTGTTTGAGGCTTAGGTGTTGTCTGTATGAACTGAAAATGTACCTCGTGGCTGGATCACAGACATCTATAATATATGTAAAAAGAGAGCGACGTGAGCAGGGTTTCATTTCTGCCTCGACTCGTTTCTCTGGAGTCACTCAACGATGGAACATTATCCTCTGAGAAATATGGATGACGAGCCCAGTCACTTTAGTTCTCTGAAAAGACGGCTTCCAACCACAATAACACTGTAGCATTTATAGAACTATTTGTAGTCACCACTATACCACCCTGTGTCTACACTGAGCTGCAAGATTTGCAGGAAATTAATGATGTCACAATAATGACACACACACTCACTGACACCGGTTTTAACTGGTAGTAGTCTTCGTAGCTTCGCTCCCTGGCCTTCTTATCTCATCATTGCTCAATCCTCTTTTCTGCTTCTTCAATCAGCCTTCATTTAGCTCCTGTCTCATTCCCCACCCTGAGCTACCTGCCCGTTATCTCACCACCATGTGAGTTTGGGGGAAATCATTGGAACGAAGCAAACCATTTATTAGCCGGGCTGATGTAATTTATGTTGAGCGGGATGCTCCATTTCAGCATGATGGAACATTAGTCTACAAGAGGCCGTGTGAAATTGTCAGACAGCTTCTTGTTGTCACATGGTAGAAACTGAATTTAAGGGGAGTTTATTCCTTGAAATTAGGGATTTTTAAAAAAATGTGTTTATTATAGGCTTTACGCTTACACACTGAGGCCATCTTTTTCCTCCCTTATGGATTTGTGTGACTGCACACATGCAGCATGTTTGTGTTTGGGGCAAACTCAACATTTCTGACATCTTATTTTTGTTGCACTTGCCTGTTCGATGAGTGAGGGACTTCATCAAAGGGAGGTTTCCTGCCTAATCAACGGGCTGCGTTCTGTCTTAAACTACACCCCCTCTTCACAAAGCAATCACACAGCCTGATGGGCAACGGGGCCCCGTAGGCATCATTCTGATATTAAATCGCTAATAATTACACCATTACATGCCATGTGTGCGGTTGTGTCATCTGCTGTGACTCGAGATGAGGTCCAAAGGTTCTCTCAGCTATATTGAGAGACATTTTTTAATTTACTCTTCCATGTTCTCGATGCTGGATTGTGTCTTTGTGACTAGACATTTCGTGATGCGTTTCTTCATGACAACTTGTCTGTCACAGTGTCGGGATGAGCAGGATATGTGAGCAGCCGTAGACATCAGAGTGATAATTCCTGCTGGTTTCAGCAGCTGGCTTTATTTTATACATAATTCAGCTAATTTCCAGACATACCTGGTTTTGATACTGTGCTCTTGGCTTCAGTCGTCACCATGCTCTCAGGGCGCTCACTCATGCTGACACTTTGTTCACAGCTGCTTTCCTTCTCTTTCTCTCATACATCTTAATAGACTGAATGCAAAAAAAGGATGGCTTTTCAACCATAACCCCATTTTGAACATAAACAGCTGGTCCTATTCTTTTATTGTACATATAGAGGGGGGTTATTACAGGCAGAGTGATGAAAGTCCTGGAGCTTTCAAGCAGAACTTGTTGATTAGCAGGTTTTTCTGTTGGAAAAGCACCAGGTTCAAATAGAGTTCACTAAAACTAACAAGATCAGAGTCACATATTTGCATACCTGCAGAGGAAATACATGAATTATGTCTCTGAAGTTCCTTCCCCTTATGGAGAAAAACTTTTTTCTTAGGTCTTTGGAGGAACTCAGTTGTTAGAATCGCAAATTTTTAAAGTATATTCATTTGTTATCTTTGAATTTCTAATCTTTTGATTTTCTTTTGAAGCATTTGGAGGAATCACTGTTTTTTTTTTCTGCAGGTACTCTGCGCTGAGCTGAAGGAACGTGAGCACTTGGTAATCAGCACTTTAGATCAGGCTAGGATGTTTCTCGCTGACCAACCCATTGAGGGTCCTGGAGAGCCTCGGAGGAACCTGCAGCCAAAGACCGGTTTGTTCCACTCTTATGAAAAGACTGTCTGCATATTTTCAGCAATTATGCTTAAAGTTGTGTTTTGTGTATATGTTTGTCGCCTGGAAATGGTGGTAGATCGCAGAGTGAGAGACAAAACGCTGCAGATTCAGGGAGTCTCTGCACATGAGCCCTTTCTATCAAGACACTTTTCCAATTAGAGTAAAATAAACTGACACAACATGAGATAAACGTCATGAACAATTTTAAAACTGTCTTATATATTGAGCTACAACAGTGCATGGATTCATTTCCATCACAGCAGTAGAATTCAATAACGTCTGAAGTCTGCTGGAGACTATGGATGTGTTTATTTCTGCTGTAGAACACAACCGCTGTCAGACAAAAGACACTGACAAACTATAGTTTAGTTCCCTGATTTACTGCTCTGTTCTACAGTCTCACAAACCAAAGCTTACCATCAAGATGAACCTATTTTAAAACTTTTTGAATTTCACACTCAAACATGACAGTTTGAAAAGATCTCCAAGCTAGTCTGTGTTCTTTTAGACCCATCAATGTCCCACATTGCCAGCCATTGATTTATTTTGGTGTGTTGCCAATGAAAGCAACTCCATAAGAAGTGCCTCTAAGTTGAGTTATCAAACCTTTTGTGGCTCTTCTATCTTTTGAAAGTGTTTGTTCTTACAAAAAGGCAGCTGTTATTGGTTGGCAGTCAAGAGAGATTGACAGGGGATTCTTTTAGTTACCTAACTTTTGAACTATTTTCCAATCGTACTTCCAAAATGACTGGCGTTTTGAAATAACGTAACCAGTGTTGGGAACAAAATAGTTGGAGTTTTGCAGCTGCATGCCCACACTAAAGCTCTAATGTTTGACTGGAATTCAACCAGCCTGAAGATCAGACCGAATCTTCAGTCAAGATTCTCATTCAGGACTTTGACCTTCTTCACGCACTCTTAAACGCTCAGGCAATTTCTGATTCTCTTCAAACTGAATGTGAAGATTACCTTTATTTTGAATAGTTTAAATAGCCTTGAAATGCCTTTCACGTAACACGGAGTGGATATGAAAACAAACATGTTATAGGGCACTCAAGAATTAAACATGAGCCGTCTCATTCAGCATTCCCTCTCCCTGTCTCTGTTGAATGCATCGGGGAAGTCTTGGTTAAGTCAGCACATTTCCCCTTCAAACTGAAGCCCTACTGTGTAAATAATTTAACCTACTCTGGGGCGCCGTGTAGGGGGGTGGCCAGACTTCAGAGCACACACCAAATAGGCTTGTCGTGTATGATCTTTTGATGCAGCACTATCTCATCGGATAAATTGATTTGATATCAGAAACGGTGTTCATTGTGTATTCAGAAGAGGCAGAATTAGTGGGAGGGAGGCTTTGATAAAGCTTCAACAATTTAAATATTCTTAATTTATGAGGATATGCGTTTGGTTGGGTCGACTCATTTGACTCGTTGCTTGAGTGCTGCTCTCTTCATAACAGAAGTCAGACTCCATCATGCTGTGCAGCAGTAGAAAGTGCTACCTGCCATTTGTCAGTCGAAAGTGTAATCAGGGAAGCAGCTGAGGAAAAAGGAGAGACGAAAATAGAGAGATGCAACAGGTGACGATGGTTTTTCAGTCCCCGCTCATAAGATGAGACCGTAGAACCCATTTAAGCTGCTCATTTTTCTCTGCAGCTTAAATGGGTATTAAGGGAGCAGTTATCTCTTCTGCCTCTTCTTTTGTCTCTTATGGCATTCTCCGATCTAAAGCTATTACTCTTTGCACTCACCTTTACTGCCTTGTTTCTCTCGTCCTTTTTTTATTTATTTGGAGCACTTTTATATTTACTACTTTCCATTTCAATCTCACTTAATTTTTCGGCTTTTTTACTGCTTTACTTTTCCTTCTGTGCTGTTTGACTACATTTGAAAAAAGAAAATCAAAGGAGTGTGAAATAATAGAAAGCACAGACTGTGGATAAAAGATGGATTGCAACCACTGTGATGCTATGCATTAATGTGACCTACCGCTGTGAAGGCCTGAGCTTTTCACTTGGCAACCATCATATTGGATTTTTGGATCTGAAAGTGTTGTACAGAGAATGTTTCTGCACCCCCTTGATGGATTGCTGTTCATTGACCATATTTTGATACCACAATATGGATAGCAATAAGCCTCGATGAAGCTTAAATCAATTGGGTCATAAAGACAAAAGAAATTGTCATTACTTGTGTGATTATAGACAGAGACTTCAACTTTATTAATTAATTTACTTATCTATGATACCAGAATGTAAACGTGTGGTTCTGCAGTCAGTCAGATGTCAGGCTGTGGAGATTGTCTCACCTTTGAAGCCAGCTTCACCCTCTGGGCTGCAGCTTAGCAGAGAGTAATGCCAAGAAGAAGAGAAATCCTTAACGAGGGATTAGGTAAAGATCCAGCACCTTAACTTCGGTTCAGTTCACCTAAGCTTGTTGCTTTTGAGATCTTTTTAGACACTTCACACTCTTTTAAAAAAATATATTTGAACGTTAACCAAAATAATGTGGAATGAGGGAACAAAGCTGCAACTTGTCTCTCCCATGTGGATAGGGGTATCTAAAGCTTCTTCCAGTTAATGATAAAGATAAGTTAACTAGCACTGTTTCCTGTGTCTGCAGACCTCACTCCAGAGGAGAAGGCCCGAGGGTTGGCCCGGGCCATCCGCAAGCAGACTGGTGAGGTTAGGGAGCGGTGGGAGCGCCTAACGGGGCACGTGGGTGGCTGGCAGACTCAGGTGGAGCGAGCTTTGGAGCGACTTCAGGATCTGCAGAGCTCCATGGACCAGCTGGACCTCCGGCTGACACAAGCAGAGGAGACAAAAGCTACCTGGCAACCTGTGGGCGATCTGCTTATCGACTCTCTCCAGGATCACATCGAAAAGACAGTGGTGAGTGACAGCTATAACAGTTTTTTTTTTTTTTAAACATTTTTAATTATTCATTTGTTTTTTTATTATCATTTGATTTTTTTTATTATTTAAAAAAAGAAAAGAGTAGCTTGTTCAGACAGCAATAAATAAAACAACGGAGGAAAGAGACAAAAAAGACAGGAAATAATCAAATCATGACTCAGATGACAGGGGGAAGAGCAGCTGCCTGTAAATGTAACCATCGGTCACCTCACACATGATATGTTTTTGCTCTCCTGAGCTTGAACGACCTGGTGAATTGTATTCCTTATTGTTAATGTCACTTAAGGATAAAACAAGACATAACAAATTACATTTGAACTATTGACATTCTTCCAGTATTTTTTTCCAACACATACAACAACATACAGACATTTAAAATCCCATTTTGAGACACAAATTACAGCAAAAATAAAAATGGTGTTAAAACAATGAAAAAAAAGCACAATAAACTCGAATACTTGATGTTGACAGTATGACAGAAAGCCTGAATGAGACCATAGGCTTGCATAATGCTTTCTCCTACGGCTAACCAAAACCGCCCATCTGAGCAGGCCTTCAGAGAGGGGGTCGCCCCGTTGCGACAGGATGTTCGGATTGTCAACGAGCTTTCTGCAGAGCTCACACCTCTGGACATCCAGCTGTCGTCCACTGCCTCCAGACAACTAGACCAACTTAACATGAGGTGGAAAATCCTTCAGGTAGTTACAATTGTCCTGTTGGAGTTTGACTTTTCCCATCCTGCTTTTTTTGCAGTGTCTTGTTATGAACAGCATTTTTTCCTTCTTTTCTCTCATTCGGCACTTTTCTGCCTCAGTGGAGACTTTTTTCTCCGTCTCCAGCTGTTGGGTCATTTTTACTTGGGGTCAGCTGAAAAAAGCAAGGCACAGGATGTTCCTTAACCTGTGTGCTTGTTAGATTTGAGCTCTGGTCTGCTTTTGATGGCGCACTATGTCAGTCTACCACGGCTACTTTGGCGCAGTGCACCAGCCCCGGTTCTTGGCTATGTGAGCCAGATGGTCTTGGTTGGATCTGCTGGGGGACCTGAGGAGTGTTTCTCTGAGTGTTTCTCCCTTTGCTTCACTCATGGAGGGAAAGACATCAATCGAGTTTTCACAGTAGACAGGGTTGTGAATTGGAATAGAATTGTATCCTTTTTGTTCGTTTTAGCACCAGAGACTAATTTTTAGCTGATTTAAATCAGTGATTGATTTTACCATTTATGTTTTTTTCCTTTCTGATTAAAACAGGAGCATAAATAATCCAACGGTCCCTTTTGTGTCTAAGACTGGTTTGGTCAAAGGTACGCCTGGAGAAGATTTTCTTTATATCACAAAGGAAACAATGGACTGTGATTCTGATTTCAGAGACGCTGTTGGAAAATTAACCCAACATCTTGCCATAACAGGCGCGGGGGTGGAAAAAACAATAGCATGAGGGTGGGGGGTATCTTCGAGTCTGCATGAGCTGTATTTTTCAGTTTTTCCTTTATGTGCGACTGTGCTGCCAAGCAAATCTTGGTAGCTTTGCTAATTTGCGTCCCTGTGATATTTCTGCTGGGCTGTCATAGGAGGGCAGAGCTACAATGGGCTGCTCGTTTTCATGTGCTCTTTTGTCCGTCTGCAGAAAGGCAGTAGCTTCTCTAATAGGCCAGTTCTCACTGCGTGGTGTGATGATTTGGTTTTCATATGCAGACTGGAACTGTCTGTCTTGCTGTGGGACAGTGTGCATAAAAGCCAGCAATAGCCAAAAAGAGACTGGACTACTGGCCTTTCTGTGCCCATTACCAGGATTCCTGTTTGGACATCTGGCTGTCATAATCCTGTGTGAATGTGCCAGTCTCACTATTACAGACTGCTGCTATTTTTCTGCTAGCCTAGATGTTGAAGCAGAGCAAACATCCAGTCTTGTACAGCAGGACTTGGGTGCGCTGTCTCAGATGTAGATGGATCAAACAGCCTCTACACGGCTGTTAGATGAGTACTCGTTTGATTTTTTACTTTTTTATTTTGTTTTATGAGTGAAAACTGGATGGAACTTCACCTCTCAGGAGCTGGTTTTATAGTTTCAGGGGGTTGCCATAGACAGGACAGTCATTTCATAGAGGGAGGCAAAGGGTTTAGATGGCCTCTGTGTTATATATGACCTTAAATGACTGAAATTGTAGATGCTGTATAGTTTCATACGTTCATTGGAGAACAGTTGAGGAACTCTAGGTTTAAAAGAAATCTCACTTCTAGTTGAGCCAATCTGAATTGGATTTGAATAAAACTATGATGCTAAATCCACCCACTGCTTCTGAAACTCAGGCTCCCTCCTCTTCTCTGCGTGGTCATCTTACAGGTGGCAGTGGAGGACAGACTGAAACTTCTTCAAGAGGCGCACAGAGACTTTGGCCCCTCCTCCCAACATTTCCTCTCAAGTGAGTACAGTTGCTTCTCCAGGGGAAAAAAAAGACGTGGGGGGGCCTTGGACTGTACCCCCCCCCCCCCCATCCTTTGCCGTTCTGATCGCACACATGTGGTGGATTTGTTCACTCTCACACTCGTGCACACAAAGCACTTTACTTCTGAATAATGTGAGGCTTAATTACAGCTTCACTGACTCCCTCCTCTGACACTCCTTTCAGAGCGGTCATTAGCAGAACAGAGAACCCCAGACTGAGCTGCAGAGATATTAAACAAATCAGCCAGTCTCTTATCTTTTCTGTTTCTATATCTCGTTTCTTTCTCTTTTCATAGTCAGTTTTTCTTCCTGTTCCACCTGATTTACTTTACTAGCTGCCAGGCACGATGACAAAAGGGACAAAAGTGAGATTCAGTTTAGATGCTCGACCACCATGCTGCGTCACAGACAGACAAGAATTTACCAAGCAAGTTCTGCTGGGAGCTCAGTGACGGCACCAGACCAAATTCCACTCTTCTTTCATCTTTTTGCCTTATGACACCGTCTCCTCTATGGTGCATTCGCTGTCATTACATTAGTAGCTTAATATTCCCACAGGGATAAATAAAGTAGTGCCTTCTTATCACACCTTATCCATCTCATATATCTCTCTATCTCATTAAATCTCCTTCTCTTACTGTCTTTTCATCTCTCTATTAGTGTTAGGGAAGCTGTGTCTTGGAGGAGGGAAATGTGGGAAGGCTATAAATCAAACAACTTTTCTGTTGCTGTTTGCTCTGCGAGCATTTAGTCTCACTGTTTGGATGGTTTTAAAACTTCACATTTAATAATAAATTTACTCTTGGGTCCATCTACTTTTGTTTCTTTCAAGTTTAACGTTTTTCTTGCTAGGCCATAATGTCTCTCTCTTCTTTACCTCCATGTAAACAACAACACCATCTTACTGTTTTAACCAAACCATACCCTGTCAGTTTTCCCACATTTGGCCTTTAGTTAATCCTGGATGTCGGAATCATTTCATGTCAGACTTCAAATGCTGAATTGCTCAGTTGGATTTTTAAAGCGCATGCAGTGTTTATTAGGATGGAGTAAGAATCTCGCCTACTTCTTGACTTTTTTATCTCTCCCCTTCTCTTCATCTGACTTTGTGTGTCTGCAGCGTCTGTGCAGCTCCCCTGGCAGCGGGCAGTATCTCAGAATAAGGTGCCCTATTACATCAAGTAAGTAAAGAGTAATTACTGTCTGTATGCATTTACATGTCTCTTAGTTTGTGTTTGTGATTTTCATGCAGTGATAAGGCATTTAGTGCTGGTCAGTCTGAATATTTTCTTTTAAACTAGTGTTGTACGAATGCTTAATTTAGTATTAAGCTACACCTCCAATAGCAATGGTTTTCACATTCTTTTGCACACAGCTATTTAACCGTACGGTACAGCTCATGCTCTTTGGATTCTTTATCCCAGGGCTTCTGTCTGTGAGATGCAACTATACACTCACTGTGCTTACAGTGGCTACAAAGACATGCAAAGATAAACTCTATCAGTTGCTTCTCTGCCAGGATCTCATTATCCTGAAAATAATGTATGTAACTAATTGTTGGAAATCTTTTCTTTTTTGGCCGGCTGAAAGAGAAAAAACTGGAGAAAAATGTGTTTGTTTAAATACTCTGATGACAGTCCCCAAAGAGTTTAGTTTTTTCTATTGTGTTGTTCCATAGTTTGGACTAGATTTTAATTTAAAAATTCCAGATCCCTTAGTGTTGCATTGACTGTAAATACAACCTTTTTTGTCTGTCATTTTCTTTTGTTACTGAATAGATTTGAAAAAGATATGAAAAACAGATATATTTTTTTACATATAACCAGAAAGTTTGACTAGGACTTCATTATTTTCAAGCAAGAAAACAAAAAATAGCATTAAGTGTTTTTCCATTGATTTCTTTCCTGTAATCACAGTCATGCCCAGCTAGTAAACCGGCGCCTGTACAGATTAACAAAAGTTCTTCAGGGCATCCACACAAAAAAAGCATGTGACCTTGGAACTCCCATGCTCAAGAAAAAATTGTTTAAGACACCAAAAGATGCAGATTAACTCTCATTTCGAACCAGGCTCCGAGCTTGCAAGGTTTCTAAGATAACCAAGAATGTCATTTTAGAAATAAATAAACTATCTTTCAAATAAGTTCAACTTTATTTTGAGGCTGTTAATGAAAACACACCCTATATTATATCCAATTACCCCCATAGTTACAGATGAATAAAACTAAGCACCTAGACATGCAGACTGTTTGACTATGTAAGAAGATGCGTTTCTCTCAGGTGCTCATTGAATTCCAACATGGTGCAGAGATAGGGAAATGTCTTCACTCTTAAATATTGTACCGTCAATGGTCAGTGGTATTATAATGACGTAGAAGACATTGGGAGTGAAAGCCACTCAGCCACAAAGTACCATGGTACCTGATGGGCCGCTCCTGCGCATGGTGAGGCGCATAGTGCACAGAGGTCGCCAACTTTCTGCAGGGTCGATCACTGCAGGCCTCCAAACCTCATGTGGCCTCCAGATTAGCTCAAGAACAGTGCACGGAGCTTCATGGAATGGGTCAGCAGCTGCATCAAGGCCAGGGATCACTAGGTGCACAGCGTCGGATGCAGTGGTGCGCTCTGGACTCCAGAGCGGTGGAGCCACGCCCCTCCAACTGGCATTTTGATGGACCAGTCTGAGTTTGGCATTCCAATCTGGTGCAGGGCTGTTTTTCAGGATCTGCCCTCAGCTCAGGAGAAAGTAACTGAATGCCACAGAATGCCAAGAGATTTTAAACCATTCTGTGCCCCCAACATTAAATGGTGAGGCGATGGCCCCTTCCTCCTCCGATATGACTGTGGAAAGGTGTGCAAAGCAAGGTCCATAAAGTTGTGATGAGAGAGTTTGGTGAGGACAAGAATAGTAAAAAATACCCATAAACACACTCCAAAACCTTGTGGACCATCTTTCCAGAAGAGTAGAAGCTGTAATAGCTGTAATAACGTCATGCTGAACTCTATTTATTAAGAATGGAATGTTACTTACGTTACTTAAAAAACTTCAAAACTCACCTAATTAGCTGTTTGAGATCTAAATCCATTTGCAGGCCTAATGACCAATCACTTTTAGTGTTTTAACATCTTTTGGACTCCAGCATCAGTGTTTGACACTTGTCTCCAAACTCCCACTCATCTCTTCATCATTTTCCTCTCATGTTCTGAATATTTTCCTCAAGCTGACAAAGGTCGGCTGATTAAAAGTGAGCCTTGTCCATCCACTGTAATGAGAAGTGGAGATGAAATATTCCGGGGGATCACATGGCCTCATAATCACTGTTAGCTCTGCCTCATGCCTGACAACCTCACACTGCCCCATATCACACATACTGGCACAGTGTGTAGTGCCTTCGGACATTATGCTCCTCTGAATCTGTGGTTTAAAAGGTTTTAATAGGAATCCTAACTCTCTGGGGTTTCATTCTAGGGCAGAATGCTCCTGTAATTTAGAAAGAGTTTTTTATATTTTTGTAACAGCACAGAAAAGAGGCAGACACGCAGTGAAGCCGGCCTGAGAGCTGCCTGAAACATCAGGTGGTGAAAGCAGGCACTTATCACCTGTCACAGACACTCTGCGATAAGCCTACCAGAATGCTGTCAGGGTGGGGAAAAAAGTCCTTCAAATATTCCTTATTCCTGCTCTGATATTTTTCTAATTCCGTTTCTTTGGATGTTCAGACACGGTTGTAATCATTCACCGACTTACTCATGATTATTCATGGCGGTCTGTGAGAGTGTGGCTGAGACAACCTCCCACATGAGAAGGGAGTGTTTTGCTACCAGGGGCATTAAGATTGGTGGCTTGAGCTTTGTGCATGCAGCGACTGCAATTAAAAAAATGTATTTATTTTCATTTGAATTCAATCTTCTCTTCCCTAAACCAAATGCATCATGTTTTGCCTCCTAATAGAAGGGGGTATAGGGATACATGCGGTTCATTATGGGGCAGCAGGAATGAAAAAAAATTACAAGAACCACTTTAACCTTTGGTGAGACTGTGCTGCTGGGAATGGCAAAGCTGCACATAAAATGTCAAAGGGAATAGCAATTATTCTACATAAGCTGAATTATTACAGTGGTGATCTGTTAGTCTAACGGGGTCACTTTTCTTTTGTCAAATAGCTTGAGCTTCTCTTCTTGCTCAGTCAGACAGAAATCTCATAAAATCATAATGTAAGAGGATACTTTCCCTCCTCATGGTACACTAGCTGCCTCATATATTTAATCTTTTTCTGCTTGCTGCTCGTCTGTATTTCCATTTCACTTGTGAATGCTGGTTTTTGAGATGTCATTTAAAGGCCAGAAAATATAATGTGAGGTTGTCTCTACTTTAATTGGATATACAGTAATTCGATGCAGATGAGAGTTCATTTTCTGCTTTTCTGTGGACATCAGCTTCTTTAACATCATAAGGAAGCCCTTAAACATCTCATACAGTTTGTCATATTGAAAAGTTTGAAATGACTAAAATGAAACTATGAAAAGATGTCTGCAGGACCTATATTTGATTGGTTTTAGTTTTGTCATTATTGAAATACGCGCAGAAATTTTTACTGTTTTTTTCTAAAAGATCCTGAACAGTCCAGTTGAGCACCTTTATAGTCTGGTGTGTATTCAGAGTTTTTGCTTGGTAACGTTGAATTCAGGGTACAACCCCATCTGACCATCGCTTTCTCTGAACCTGATTCTGTTTATTTAGTCATTAGGTTTTTAGCTTTTCATAAAAATAAAAAAATAAAACATTTCCATGCAGTTACAAAAAAGAGAAAACGGGATTTAAACGAGTAGAATGGCGGAGTGACACCTGCACTCTGTGCCGGCAGCATGGAATCAAACGAAATGAGAGAGAAAAGCCAGCAGAGAGCAATGATGAGCACAGGTTCATCACTTTCAAGTTAGGGGCCTTTGATCATCCAGCCAGTAGGGCCTGTTTGCTTCAGTAAAAAAAAAGTCGACCATTTCATGGATTCAGTACGAAAGTGTGCGGAAAGGACTGTCTGAGAAGGAATGACTTTGTTCTGTGAAGACAAAAAAGTCAGCAACTGTCATTGTGAGCACTTCATATAAATCAGACAGCTTAGGAAAAAAGCAGCCTAAAGCATTATTGTCAGAGATGCAGGTGGAAAAGCTGCACTTTGAATCTCATGCAGGCTGTGTGACATTTTGTCCCTGAAACTGTTTATGTGAAGCAGAAGTCTGCTTCCATTTCAGTGATGATTAGTTTAGTTCATAATATATCTTGTTAAGTGAAAAAAATGTTTTCTGAAAATTCTATCGACTGGTTAACAAAGTTAGAAATTCTATTTTTAGCAAAGGAGGGCTTTAAATGTTCTTCTTATATATACTATGAGTCTGTAAGCTGAGTAATCTCCACACTGGGTTTGTTTGCAAAAAGCCAGCATGAACACAAATCATATTAAAGAGTCTAAGAGGCTTTTCGAATTCTACCAGCATCCCTTATTTGGTGCCATGCTCCTTAGAATTCCTTGATTCCTCTTCTCCTGCTAGTCAGTGTCTCCTGTTACATTAAATGTAACAGAGTTTTAGTGCGTTTGTCACCAGTTTTCTTGTTTTCCTAGTTCAAGAAATGAAAACCTTTTTTAGATGCTAATATGATAAAGGGAGGTGTTTAGGGGATGGGTTGAAAACTGCTGACTTGGAATTGTTTATAATGTGGCATTTATGAGGGGAAATAACCGTCAAAGGTTTTTTGTTTCAGGAAATAGTGACTGTATGTGCTCTTTTCTCCATATACATGAATACTGTGTGTGTGTGCGTGTTGGTGTGGGTGTGTGAGTGAGTGTGTAATACATTCCGAATATGATTTTAAGTCCCATCATATTAAGTCATTATATGATGGGACTAGTTCAGCGTCATCCGTCTTGTCCTCAGTTTGGTGAGTAATGTTTTTATGGTGATAAGTTTCAGCCATTTACATCCTGGACAGGCAGCATCCTCCTGGTTTCTGAGTTTGTGTGAGGAGAATATCACTAATCCCCTGTCCTGCTTTCACCAAAACCCCCTCGACAATACTGACAAGCTCTTTGTGGATCCTCGGTTCACGGGGGTCTGAGCATCTGGAGCGCCTGCTCAATTGTGAAATAGGTTATCAGTCTGTGCAGCTGCTGAATAGTGATGAACATCTGCATACGAGAAGAGCTCATGCCATCCACAGCTGCGCTTTGACTCTACTTCCTGTCGCCTGTCAGCAGAGAGCGAGCCATTTCAGATTCCACAGGGAACCCTCTGCATATCAAAACCCCTCCAAAAAAACTTCTCAAAACATTTCACACAGATTTGAGGGTGGCTCCTGACAGCCAGGTGCCTTCATGAAATATATACAATGTATACACACACACACACTTGAGCCTTGATGCTTTTACTGACAGATTACAAAAATTGTTGTTTTTTTATCTCTGTCCATTTTTTAATCAGCTTTTTCAACCGTTCTTTTTTGGTTGTGTGTGCAAGTGGAGACCTGAAAGTCTTTATTTTATGTCCTCCAGAATTTTAAAATACATCTTGTGATAACGAGTCACTGTGTGTGTGTGTGTGTGTGTGTGTGCGTGTGTGCGTGTGTGCGTGGGTGCGTGCGTGCGTGCGTGCGTGCGTGCGTGCGTGCGTGCGTGCGTGCGTGCGTGAGTGAGTGAGTGAGTGCGTTTTTGTTCAGTTCATTTATGAGTTGTGTGTTTGATTTTTTTTTTTTCAGAAGTAGTCCGTGTCCTCATTTAAGACTGACAATAGAGCTGCCGGTAGAATCATGAGGAGTATTGACAAACATCAAATGATGTTTATGATGTTATTTTTTTTACAGTTCTGTGTGTTTCCCTCTTGTAAAGTTTTTTTGTGTCAGCTTGTACTTTTTGCTTGTGTATCTTTGTTCTAACTGGAGTTAGGTAGGCCTTGTAATTGTAGGTAGTATTTCCGTATGTGTGACCTTTGATACCGTTTGTGCCTGTTTTGTTTGTCCTTCACTTGTTTCTAAGGCTAAATCTCTTTTATTGTGCTTTTCAGTCACCAGACACAGTCCACCTGCTGGGATCATCCAAAGATGACAGAGCTCTACCAATCACTAGGTACAGTATACAGAAACACCACAACATATGGTCCTGAGTGTGTTGCCTCACACAATATTGAATAAAACCTGGCTGAGTGAAACATATCACAGCACTCATAGTGGCACTTAGCCATTCATTAGCCCAAATTAGGTTACATAAGGTTACAGTAAGGGTATAAAAAAATCACCTTTTAACCAGGCGGTGGATCCTATTTGCTACACAAAAATGAAAAACATGTTTCATCTTTTAATCTGTGCTTTGCGTGGCAGTACACAAGACTTACACAACAGGCAGGCGCCTACATGAACAGCATAGCATACACGCTGAATAAATGTAGCAATGTTGCTGGAACTTTAACCCTACAACATCCTGCTCCAGCATTTGGTAGACCACATTGTTTCACCGACTCTGCTCTCTTGTTAAAGATTTATGGAAGCGGATCTACCTAAGCAATCTCTTTGTTTAGGTATGTAAAGCTAATAAGCAAATAACAGAGGTGAAAAGTGCTGTGCTGTGCTGTAGACAGTTCTAAGTGAGCAACACTCAGAGCAGAACGGCCTGTTTGAGGAGAATGTCACTGGATGGATATGTTTGGCAGTCAGCCTGAAACGAGGTTTGCTTCCACAACAGGATGCCAAACACATCCCACAATCCACTTTTAGCCATTAAAAGAAACGCAGACAGAAACTTTGTAAGGTTTTGCAGTCCGTCTGATGTGATCATCATTGAAGATCTGCGGAATGTTCCATTTTAGCCATCAAGACAGTTTAAAAATATCTCTGAACTTACAGTGATTTGCATGTAAGAGTGGTTAAAAATTCCTTAATGGAGAATAGGAAGAATCAGCTGTCATAAAGGTGTTTTGAAGGCTGGTTGCTAAGTACCTAATAGTTAAGTCTATGAAATAAAAATGAGCAGTTGATTAACCTTTCAAGGAAAGCGTATTTTAATCTCTGCCGCTGGGAGTTATTTATTTATTTCCAGTTACTAAATAAATAAGATAAGATATTTGCCCTGAGGTGTGCAAACATTACAACTGTACATACTAGTCTTTTTATTTAACCCTCTGACAGTTTCTGATCTCTTGCCTCTTTCCTTCCCCGTGTCCATACTGATGTTTGTGTCCCTGTGGGATAGCCAGTATGACTGTTCTGTAATGAGCAGCCTGATTAGTAATAACCTGTGAAACTTTGGGAGCATCTGCTGTAGGCCAGCAGCTCAACAAATAGCACCGGCCCCCTCGGAGACGGAGCTCTCTGACCTAATTACACAGTCCACATTAGCTGCCCCTCCTACGCCGATGATAACTAGCAGAAGTCAGATATGAATGAAAAATCAGGTCTTGCTTTTGTTGCCCTGCGGGCAGATCCCTGTTGCACTGCGTTTTCAGATCTCCTGCCTCCATTTTTTCATTGTCTATTTACCTTTCATCTCTCTGTCTTTCTTCCAACCCTGAAGCGGACTTGAACAATGTGAGATTCTCAGCATACCGAACGGCCATGAAGATCCGCCGACTACAGAAGGCATTGTGCTGTAAGTAAGACCCACACGCTCACACGCACCCCTCGTATCTGCAGCCGCCACCCTCTTCTTTTGATGTTGAGAGGATGCAGTAATGATTTGAAACCTTGCCAGATGCTGTGCCAGAGCGGCATGGCAGCCAAGAATATTTGGGCTTTAAAATTATCCCAGCTGCCTAAATAAGTGTGTTTGTGTGTGTGTGCGTGCATGTGTGTGTGTGTGTTTGTGTATGTGCATGAGTCGAGTCCAAACGCAATCACAAGTCTGTTGGACGTAGCCTCATTTGGTGTGCGCATCTTGGATTTTTTTTAGGCCGTTTGATTTATTCTTAATAGGAAAGCTTTAGTTTCTGTCTTTCCTTTTATAGGAAGCTTTGATAAAGGTAGATTTTTCCCATAATCACAGGTGTCTGCTAACCTCAGGTACAAAGGCAGAAAGCCACAATGGAGGTGTATGTAGACTTCCTCCCTTCCTTTTTTAAGATTTTAGTCAGCATGAGGCAGCTACTTGGAGTCAGCGCAGTGCACTAGTAGTGACTAATGATAATTATTATCCAGCTGTTGATATTATTAATGTAACACTGTGAGCCAGCACTGCACGTTTACACCCTGCTGTTGGTGTGTGTGAGGGAGTGTGTGGGAGGGGGTGTGAAGTATGAAAGAAATTGCAAAAGCACAGGTTTGTGTGTGTTTGTGTGCACGGGCTTGTACAATTGTGAATAATTGAGTAATTGTAGATATCAAAGTGTTTTCTTCTGTTTTTTGGTTTGTAATGAGCTTGAATGATTTGGGCATTTTAGTTTTCTATTTGAGATTGCTTCTCTGATCACGTGTGTGCGTGTGTGTGTGTTTGTGTGTGTGTGTGCAGTGGGAATGCATCAGCCTGAGTGAATTTGATACGAGGCCCTGCAATTCAATTTCATCCATTAGATTAGAGCAGCCATGGTGTGGAAAGGTGCACGTACAGCCACAGCAGAGAGATCGGTAGATATTTGTTTCTAGCCTGGATCCAAGTGGCTATAGGACCTGCGTGTGGCTATATGAATGTTGGTGTGTTTGTTAGAGTGGGAGAGAGGATGAACCACACACACACACACACACACACACACACACACACACACAGAAGTGTGACTGGGATACTATGAAACAGCTAATTGGGTTAAGTCTGTGCCAGGAGGCTGGAAAAGCACAAATGAGCTTGCATGGCATCTCGCTAATGTTCCACAGCCTTTTCAGCTCCATGCAACCACAAAGCTAGAGAGAAAGACAAAAAGTTTTGCAATTTGATAGCATCTGATGGCATGGCTGCCCTGCTGTGCCCGCTCCATGTGAATTACCCCAGTAATTAGTGTTGTCTCGGGACTGTGAGAAGAGGCAGAAGCGAGGAAGGGCAATGAGAGAAATGTTTTTCGGAATAACCCTAAAAGACACGGCATCTCTCCTGAATATTAGCAGCTCATTCTTAACATGCATTAAATCAGTAGGGCTGATCCTTTAAAAAAGGCAGGCATCTTCAAAGGATCCTGTGGAGTGAAAGCAGTTAAACATCTTGGTTCTTGCCTCTCACTCAAGAGGCCTCCTATCAATCCAGTTCCCTTTAATTTAAGAATAAATGTATCTGCTCACTTGCAGCCTTGCTGACACGCACACACATGTATATGTATCTATATGAGATAAGCCAATTAGCAGTCTTTGAATGTGCCAGGCAGAGGAATGTCAACTGTTGTTTTGTTTCCAGCTAAACCCAGCAGTCGACAGATCCACTCTGATATTCAGCAGATGAATAAAAGCTGAAGTGTTATTGATTATCTAATTTCCACCTTGGCAAGAACGGCAAAAAGTGTGCATTTACCTGAATGTTTGGATTCCTTTTAGTAATTCCATGTCAGTTTTAGTCTTGGTGTGTTATTGTAAAAATAACATACCACCAATAACCGACTTTTTGGAGATTTTTGTAAAAATAATACAAAGCACATGGTATTCTAAAGCTTCTGTTGTATTTTATGATTACTCTGTTGCTTTGCTTAAGTTTGTGTCCTACAGCACAGACTTGATGGGAATATGATGGAACAATATTAGACTTAGACTTCTTTTATTGTTTCAACCATAAGCATCTTGTTTTGATCTTGAAAATGTAGCCAACAGCTACACCAACAGGTTTTTTCTCACTTTTTTTTCTCTCCATTTCTCCAATGAAGCCTGTTCCTTTATGGTTTCAGATTATGTGGGTGAAAATATCAGTACAATTTTATTAAATGTGTATGAACAGTCTGTGCGTTTTTCAGTTCCCAGTTCTCTTCAGTGGCTTTGCTGGTATTTTTTAGTAAAATCTGGGATACTACTGTTTAATGTTCAGTGAAAAAGCCAGTGAGGTGACCAATAATTTTGTCTTTTCATTATTTTTCTTTCTGCCTTTGCCACTCTGTGTTAACCATCTTTTATACTTCCCATCTTCCGTTTCACCTATCCCCCCTCCCCATCTGCCACCTCGCTGCTTCTCTTCTGCGCTGACCTGAACACTGCTTCCACCTGCAGTGGACCTACTGGATCTCAGCGTTGCCCAGAACACCTTTGAGCAACACAAACTCACCAACAACAATCAGCTGCTTTCTGTCCCTGACGTCATCAACTGCCTGACGTCCATTTATGACGGCCTGGAGCAGGAGCACAAAGACCTGGTTAACGTGCCCCTCTGTGTGGACATGTGTCTCAACTGGCTGCTCAATGTTTATGACACGTATGTATGCAATCTGTTAGCTCATCATGATGTAGAGTTAAAATCATTTCCCACATGTTTTATGAAGCTACATTTATCTTTTCTGCTTTTCCAGTTATTGCAAAAAAACTCATATAAGTTGTTTCTTTGTGTGCTTTTTGTTTACTAAGTTACCCCTGCTGAAGTATCAAGCATTGTTTTACTCTCCTTTTGAAATCTGGAAGTTCTACATATGAAATATCTTGCTATTTTCAGTGTGTGTTTTATTTTACCCTGGAAATGCTCAATGGTTCTGCACAGTGCATTCAGTGGGAACAAGCTTGCATGTGCACACACACTCTTTGTGTAATCTCTTCTGTGTGTGTGCACATGCTGTTTGCCAGCATCCTGACTGGTGTAAACACTGTTTGTTGGTACAAAATAAATTTAATTAGAATCACACTGTCTCTCACATTCATATATGAACACCAAGAAAAAACACACTCATATACACACGTGCAAAATGAGTTGAGATCTCTTTCGAGGCCAGTAATGACTTTCTGTTGCTGCTGTTGAGTGCGGTACAAGCATTGCACTAAGAATAAATCTGACCTAACTGCTCTGATCTGGTATGGTTCTCTCCATCTGCAGCGGCCGCACTGGGAAGATCCGCGTGCTGTCCATGAAGATTGGCTTGCTCTCCCTCTCTAAGGGACACTTGGAGGAGAAATACAAATGTAAGTAGAAATGAGTAGGTGATGCATTAGATATTCGTAAACACACCATTGTCCCAGCCCGCCTCTGCACTTGAGTCTGCAGCAAGTCCGACCCACACCGCTGTAACCCCAACAGTATTAACCGAACGCAGTGAGAAAAAATGAGAACAGCTTGTCTAATTGGATGAGCCACCTCCTACACAATTCCCCTGTTCTTTATTTAATTTTGCATTCTGATTTATTTTTGCGGATTAAGGAGCGAGAACGTAGGCTTGCTGCCCTGGGAGGAGGCTTGTCAGTCTGACTTCCTGCTCTTTGTCTCTGCTGCTGTATCTCCTCTGTCTGCGACTACTCACACCGGTGTTCTTCTGTCTAACGATTCCACTTTGTGCATTGTCCTATCTCACTCACCGTTGCTTCCCCTCCTTTACTCTTTTCCCTTCTCTTCTCCTGCCATGTGCCATGGCCTGAACCCTATCCCTGAGCCTATTCGTTCCACTGGCAGTTTCTATTAGACTGAGAAGGGTATTGAGTACGGCTGATTGCATTCTTCCTCCCATACTCTGTTAGACTGTCAGTTCCGTGCATATAGTCTCACTGCATGGCACATATACTTAATCAGGTGATGTGCAATTTAACGCTCTTTTGGTGGCTGTTGAAAATGTCATATTTAATTGTGCAGCATAGAGTATTTAGATGGAGGAGTGAGCGTTTGGGAGGCAGATGCCAAGGGGGAGGTAAAAAAAAAAAGCAGGTCACACACAGCCATCATTTTCTGGTGTTTGTATGTGCCACATGTGTACACACATACATAATAGGAGCTGGAATCAGCACCAAGCTTTACACAGAGATCAGAGACCCACTTTCAGAGCTGTCACACTGTCCCTTTTTCAGTCTCCTCTCCTTCCCGGGATTACCCTGCCGTTGCTCCCTCTGCCCATTTTGCACATCAGCTCTGTCATCTTTTAAAGATTCATCTGAGAAAAATGTCGACACGAGACGTGTGTCACTGGGTAGGCATCAGTACAGCTCTGCCAATCTTCACAAGGAGAGTTGGAGGCATTAACCAAGAGATTATAGGGGGAAAGCATTGCATGGAAGAACTAAGAGAGAGATTAGAAATGAATTTGTTTCCCCAGTGCTTTCTGTGTCCTCCCTACCACCTCCCACCCGCATATACACACACTTCACAACAGTTTTACTCCCACTCGCAGCTATACATCACACTTTATCCCTCTCCATCTATTTATACCTATATCTTTTCTTCTTGATATCCACGTGCTCAGACACTTCCACCGTATAACTTGTCCTCATTTTTCTTTTCCCCTCTTCGTTCTTACTCTGCTTCCCTCCTACACAGATCTCTTCAGCCAGGTAGCATCAGCAGGCGACACTTGTGACCAGAGGCAGCTCGGCGTCCTGCTCCACGAAGCCATCCAGATCCCCAGGCAGCTGGGGGAGGTGGCTGCATTTGGAGGCTCCAACATTGAGCCCAGTGTTCGCAGCTGCTTCCAACACGTATGTTCACAGAAAGATGAAGACGCGCAGCGCACGTCTGCGTGGTCGTGTACACATGTGCTTGAAAGGAAATATTCTCTTAATGTCAACTGGATTACTAAAAATATGTTTTTCAGTTCGGTTAGCTCTTACCCAGACCTGTGCCAGAAATCTTACTTGGCTGTTTAATTTATGCCTGTTATCTGTGCCTTAATGAGCTGACAGCAACATTAATTAGTCTCAGGAACAAATTACCACATGTGACGGGTAATTAATGTATTGTATTTTGCCAACTTTCCTTTCTGGCTTTATATTAGCTATGCATTTTCTCTACTTGTGGGATATATTTGGTTTTAGATTTGCCTTTATTTCCATCTTCTGACCCCAACATCCCCCATTTAGCATGAATGTGTTTAATAGACGAGGTGACAGATCCCCATAGAAAATTATTTCCATTACATCTTGAGGACTTTTATTACAATGACTCTTGTGACATGAATTAACACCAAGTTTGTCTCCTAAAAGCTACTCGTCATTAAGTTCTTCAGGTTCTACTACCTTCCACTTGCACATCTCCCTTCTGTGGTCACCTAAAATAGAAGTCTGTATTTAAGCTTTGTTGACCGACCATAGAGCTAATGGCTTCCTGACGTCTTCTGGCTGTCCTTCAGTGTTTTACTGCAGCCAGTAGTACATTTAGCTTGGGTTTATCTCTTGACATGACTGATATTTAATGATGCCACCATCCACCCCATTTCACTGTTTTATTTTCTTCACCGTTTCCACCCCAGCTCTTCTTTCCGCATACATAAACGTGAACCGGCCATTAAGATTTTAATGATTTTCTGCTCTCCACCTTCAAAAATAGCAGAGTGAGACAAATTTAACGTTGATCTTACTTTTGGTTCCTGTTCAAAAAGGACAAAAACAAACCTGTCACTGTGTTGATGTTATATTTACTCACGCATGCGCATATTCACGGACAAATTGCTCACAGGCTTGGTCATGAATCTCTGTGTCAGCTGTAGTTCAGTTGCTCATTAATCATTCAACCATTCGGCCATGTTTGGCACACATCTCATCTCTCGCTGCCTCTCCTGCATCTACACATTCATACAGATGGACTCTGGGCCACCCTGTGCACCAGTTTGCCCTGCCAGTGACGGTTCAGTCTCCCACTCCATTTGGTTTAATGGGTCTGTGATGAACAAGTTTCACCGCCATAAATTTGGCCTCTTTCACTGTTCTTTTGTCGTTCTCCTTCATTTTTCCATCCATCCCTCGATCCAGTCATCCTTTTAGCTATGAAGTAATTAATCTCTAAGTGCCATAATTCTGCCGTTAGATAGCCAGGAGGAGGGAGACGGGGTGAAGATGCGACTAATATACTGTATGTGAAAGGACAGAGGGTGAGATGTGCATGCGAAGGTCAAATTGAGGGGTGGGAGGATTGAACGTTTATCTGAGTTGTTGCTAGAGTGAAGAATTTGTTTGAGACAACCTCTTTTTATTAGGGGGGAAATTTAGACTTCGCCAACTTTGGAAATATACATGTAATTTCCTGTGCATATTAGTATCACCCATGTTTAGCTTTTATGAGGGACAGTCTTAATGAAACATATATAGGTTGGATAATTATATGTCAGTTCCCTATAAAAGATTTTAATTCCTACCTTTATGTTTCAGTGCACTGATTGCAGTTTTTTTACTCAGAATATAACAGAAGGACCTTTTCAGTTTTAGGTGAAGTCACTTGTATTTTCCTAATGAACTGGACAGATGTAGATCCCACCATATTTTTTAATAATTCTAGGCAGATAATATATCAACTGTTTAGGATTAATAAACAGTTTTGGAGATCTGCATCTTCAAATTGTTATACACAATGGAAAAAAGATAAAAATTAGATTAACAGCCAAGAAATGGAAGTTTTGGATTGTCCAGATTTACTCTTACGTGCTTACAATATATATGCGCACTCTGTCAAGCCTTTGTTAATGCCAACATTCTATTCCTTTTGGAATGATGTTGAAAGATGAGTTACATTGTCAGAATAGGTAAACCTATCTGACATCTGAAATGCAATCATTCACGGGTAAATGTGAAATCTTACAAGTGAAGAGGGGTACAAATCTGAATAAATATTTGATCGCACTTTTTTTTTTGGTGCCTGGCTTTTTCTATAATTAGTTTTACAAGATTATTTTGTATAAATAATGTAATCTTATCTCACTGCCAACTCATGTTTTTGGAAGCTAGCTGTGAATATTAATTCGAACAGTAAATCCCTGATTATCATTTTAGGGTAACGATGTGCCTGTTTGGTTTGTTTCAAAGCATGAATTTATCTTCAGAAGGATATGGTAATCAGGCTGAGATGCTGTACAGTCCTACATAAAAGGATCAGGGGAACACACACACATACTTTACCTTCTGATAATTCTCTCCTTTTATTGCAAATGTATGCTGCCCTTTGCTGCGTTTGGTGCCCTTTTTGTGTGTCGGGGATGATGGAAAGGTTGCCTCGGATTTGCTTAGCGCTAACAGCAGCCACATCAATGCTTGAAACAACCTGTATTGGCTTATGCCTCATTATAATCTTCAGTTGAAAAATAGTTTGTGAATACTGCTGGACCAGGTAATATTTCTGAAGCGTTCATTTATTAAATGAATAAACAGACGCAAAATGTTCAGTTATTTCAACAGCATAAAAGATTTGTGAGTGGGCTAGGAGATCCAAAGAGCTTTAATGATGGCAAAGGGACTTCTTGAAGACATTTCACTTTTATCTGAAAGGCTTTTTCAGTTCACGCGGACAGAAAATAGAATAAAAAAACTTTCCCTCCTTATTTTTAACACTAAGCTTGACACAGTGAAAGTTACATAAACAGAAACACCTACAAAAGTTTAGAGCAGCAGTTAGGAGTCGTGTTTTTCACAGCTACGTGCTGAGAGCATCGTGACTGCTGGATAACAGTGTGGATATAGGGCTTTAGGACAAGGGGAGACAGGGTGCTCAAATCAATCACTGTTTATTAGGAGATATTTAAGCAATAAACATGAATAAAGAGCTCATAAAAACTATTTAGTCTCGGTTCACAACTCAAGACTATTACATGCCTCAGGGACTTGTCGCTTTAATCTATATAAATTGTCACCTGAAATTTGTCCTCATGTTTATTAGGATTTTAGTAATGAGTGAAGAGTTTCAGTCTGTTATTTGATTCTGTTTTGCTTTTTTTTTTACCTCATGCTGCAAAGTTCCTTGACAGTTAGTCATCTCCATTTGTTGAACTTTTATAGACACCATAAACTTAATACGGTTGATAAACGTTTAATTCAAAGGCTGTGAATGCTTGACCTTTTGTCTTTGATGCACAGGTAAACAATAAGGTGGAGCTGGAGCCTCGGCAGTTTGTTGACTGGATGCGCCTGGAGCCCCAGTCCATGGTTTGGCTTCCTGTCCTGCACAGAGTGGCAGCCGCAGAGACGGCAAAACATCAGGCCAAGTGCAACATCTGCAAGGAGTGTCCGATTGTGGGTTTCAGGTACAAACGGTCTCTTTCTCATACTTAGCATTGATCAGAATTCAAGAAAAAGGGGGCAACAAAGCCCACAGCTTAATGCACAAAATGTGACACTGTTCTGGGCTGTATTCTCCTTGTTGAACATAAAGGGCACATCTGCTCTGGAGGGCAGCCATTTATCTAAATGTCAGCAGCTGATACACCCCTGACTAAATACCATCCAAAAGGTTTTGCAACAAAACATGTACACATAGTCTTAACAAAACAGACGGCTCAAAATTACAAACAGGACACCAGCATTTCACAAAGTTCACCGAGATCCTTGGAAACAGCCTTCAAAAGACCTCCCTCTGAAACAGTGACAGCTCACATTTACTCCTGCAACTTGGGTCCTGATGCATGACTCTCACACAGTTTCAACAGGTAAACAAAGACCAACTCTTTAGGTTAGCTCATCGCAAAATTCCGCTTTTCCCTTTGCCTGAAGATGGTTGTAACACCCTGCTAAGTAAAGTAGAGTGGCAGCGTTGTCCCGTACAGATCCCTTGCTTTGCAAGCAGAAACAGAAACGCTTTCAGACATTTGATGAAGTGCACGCCTCCCAAGTTGTGTCATTGATCGATGAGAGCCTGCGATGGTGGGAAGTAAAGGCAGCTAGCAGGAATGAAAAAGGAAGGAAAATGCAGAGCAGGCATTTTGTGTGGTCTGACATGACACCAAGCATGTTACAAGCAGATTTTCTTTTGTCTACAGAGCTTTTTTTCCCTTCTTTTTATAACCAAAAAAAAGGCCAGAGAAAAGGTATATATACAGTTTATAGTTGTTAACTGGGGTATTTATCTAAAGACAAGCAACTCATTTTGAACAAAAGAAGTTTTAGTTAATGGACAATTTGACAAGTTTTTCAGAAGAGCCTTTGGTTTACGGAGCCAACGTTAAAAGTATTCGGTTCTGAAACGTTTGAAATAGAGTGCTTTGGTCTATCTTAGACAAATAATCCATTTTGTAACTCAGATCAGATCATTTATCAGTACTGCCGCGGTTACTGCTTAGACCTGCATTCCTTTGGTAGTTTACACTGTTGACCACATTTTTGGGAAGTATTGAACAAAGATTTCAGAATAAAATCATGGCTTCTTAACGGATACGGGGGTTTCACCTCGGAACATTAGACATGATTAACAAAAACTGTTTTTTTGGGTAAACTCATTAATTCAGGGCCATCTCATAATTTTCAGACTGAAGGTGACTTAACGCCCCCTCCTCGTAGGAATATGCTGCTTGTCAGTACTTAATGGCATATTTGACTTAGTGCCGTAGTGTGCTCTGTTGCATCCTTTGATATATGGCTCTCTTTTGTACCTTATCAGTCCGCTAACCTTGGGGAGAGCTTGAGAGGAGAGAAAGATAAAAGACTTGAGCTATTATGTCTGAATGGCTCCTGTCTCAATTCCGCTGTTAAATAGCAGCCTCGCGCTACAGTTGCTAGTGAGCACAGCGTCCCAGCAGTTGTTGCCACGTTGTTGTATTTTTCAAGAAACTCAGCCATCTGTCATTTCCCTCCGCACGTCGTGCACGTATGTATGTGTGAACATGAAGGTGTGATATGTGCTCAGTTGTCTGACCTCACAAAAGCAGACCCGTGGGGACATGAAAGAGACAATTGCAGGCTGCACTACCAGAGCCAACTTTGATGATTTTTCACCTCCTTGTGTCTCTTTTTGTGTGCCTCTCTGTAGATATCGCAGTCTGAAGCATTTCAACTACGACGTTTGTCAGAGCTGCTTCTTTTCTGGGCGCACCGCCAAGGGCCACAAACTCAACTACCCCATGGTGGAGTACTGCACCCCGGTGAGGGAGCAGCGCACGCTGTTTGGCTGATCATCTCATATCTCCTCCTCACACGCGCGCACCCTCCACTCAGCCGTTTAATGAAAGCACACAGATCCACAGTTCCAGGCTTTTGTTACCTCCGAAACCATCTGAAAGTCAAATAAACCACAGATTCTTCCACCATTTTCATATTAATTCTGTAATTACACACAGCCAGACGTCAGAGTCATTACAGCTGCTCAGTTGTACATGTTTCATACCCGGTGGTGTAACATGCCCCGAAAACGTCCCGCTGCTCGATTGCTTGTTGCGTCTAAATCGCAGGTTTTCTTTGTTTGGTTTCATTCACAATTTGTTAAACACCAATTATTCCTAAATCCATCTGCATTCTGTTGTAGCTAAAACAATGTTTACTATTGTGGGAAGGTTGTCAACAAGCTGCTGGAACCTGGTTGCAGGGATTTTTCTGGGCCTCAGTGGTGCTGGGCAAACATCACTGAGCCTGCTGGCTTCCACTCAAAGCTTCTCCTCATCCCAAAGGGGCTGTGGACCCACTTAGATTTCTCCTCACAAGATATTGCTAACTATTTGCTGTTGCACTACTTTTAGTCATCCTGTTAAAGTTAAAGTCATTCATTTGGATATGGGGGCCATTTTTTTCTGGGTTGCACCAGACTGAGTTTCTTTTCTCTGCTAATACCAGTGTCTTATATTCACAGATCTTCAATGTTTCTGTTTGGAATGAATAAGAAACATTTATAGAAAGGATAGAAGGAAAGAAGAAGAGCTCCTAATGACAGAGAAACATTCAAATGCGTAATGAAATGACGATGAAATGATGTTTAATTTCACAATTCTGAGACTTCTGTTCAGAAATTCTTGTAGTTGAACAGATTGGAAGAAACCTAATTTTATTTGGTCTGTATACAGTCTGACTGCATGGATATCTCCTCACCGTTATTAAGACAATCTAACATAGACTCGTAGCTCGTCTTTACGACCCTCTTCCCAATACTGCAGTTTATTCCACAATCATCCAGCGCAACAGACCACAAGCTTCATTTGAATTTATGTGAGCAAATAGTAAAATACTCATGACTCTCCAGAGTCTTTTTATGATTTCTGCTTGAAGGCAGTATTTCACTTCAGTGCAACACAGAGGAGAGTATGGGGAATAGTCGATACTGGTAAAACTGAACACTGCTCTCTCTCTCAATTAGGAAATCACATTTGTGGAACCACCCATTACTGTTTTTTTTAATAATTCAAGTAGATATTGTTGTTTTTCTTTTCTATATTAATTTTCTTTTTCAATTTTGCTAATTCGATAGGTTTTAACTTTGGAGGAGCAGTTTTAAAGAGAAGCGGTCGCTCTTTTCTGAGTTCAGACAGTCTTATTTTCATCTTGAAAATTAATTTGTTCTGTTTGTATAACTCTTTATAGGCGATGTAGGGTGTAGTCATCTTTCAGGAGCTTAATGAGTGTCTTCTCAGTAGGAAAAATTTAATGTTAAAAGATCTTTTTTTTTTGTGCATGAAAAGTTGAGCTAGAGCTTGGGAAAAAAATCGAAGCAACTTTAGTTCAGTTTGGGACAGTCTATACTTAAATGCCTCGGCTGGAAGCACAGTCAGGTCTCAGTGACCCAGGCAGCTGCATGAGTTGGACTAAGATTGGCAGCACCAAGCAGCTAAAACCTCCGGCAGACAGTGATGAGCAAGTTAGAGATCTGTTCTGCTTGTGACAGAGAGATGTTTTTATCAGCACGCTATAGATTGTGTGAAGGGACTGACAGCATAGGAAAACGTGTTGGATTAAACAGATATGTGAAGTCAATCATAATGCTGAGTTTCATGTCCTCCAACAATCGGCCACATCGGCCCACCGCTGAACAGCAGGATACTGTCTACAGGCTGCTCACAACAAACAGCTGGAAGATGCAAAGATAAAGCCATGACTACAGACAGATTTCAGAGGCTTTGTGGTCCAACTGTGTTGTGCTTAAATAATGTCCTCTAGCAAATGGGGAGATCACTGCTGGAATGGCTGTGGAACAAAGGAAGAAAAGTTTTATTTTCAAGAAAAAACTTTGAGGAAAAAGAAGCGGAGCTCGAACATGAAAGTTGCTTATCACGCACAACTTAGATTGAATAACCTTTTAGCTGGTGAAAAAGAAGATTTATTTAAGGCTGAACTGTCTACTAAAGGGAAATACATTTACTGAATCATGACAGTGACTCTAAAAGGAATCAGCTCACGTTTTAAATCCCACAGCTCAGCCTAACTTAGTTTCATTCTGCACACTTGTTTTGAGAAGGGCTGTTTTTTCCTCTATCCCTCCAGATTATTATTCCATCATTATATTTATCCTTCTCTGGTGGTCAAACCAATGTGGGTTTCGGTTTGATTCCCTTAATCTAGAGTCCACACTGAATAATAAACCAGATTTGCAGAGTTAAAGATTGACAGTTGCTTTTCTTAGTGGCAGCAGTTTTCTAAAATTGTTTCTCTCCTCTTTGTCACACAGTTTATTTCATGGCTGTGATATTGCTTTTTTTAAATTAGGTTTACATTTTTTTTAATGGAAAAGCAAATTCACAATTTTATTTTTTTCTGTTAGTGATATAAAACAACCCCCAAAATATCAGTAAAACCATTTTTTAAAGAGAGCATCATTTTCATCTTAAGTCCTACTGTTTTGTAGCTTGTGCAGATTTGCTGAAGCCATTGTCGTGAATATTGTGAATTAGTCAATAATCAACGCGAACTTGCACATATCTAACCTCTTTTAGTCGTGGTTTTGTTTGTGTATGTTAGCAGTGGTTATCAGAATCCCCAGTAAAGGGATTTACTCTTTTTTTTGGCAGAGGTAATTTGTTGTTTTCCTACATGGCAGAAAGCACTTCTACAAGAGGCCTTTGCTAAGTGTCTAATTAACAGACACATTTCCTTCCAGACAAATGCTCATCCTGATCACATGTTCACTAGAGGCTGTTGAAGTGCTTAAGCTCACAACAAAGAACAACAAGTGGCCTGAATATGCTACCACCAACTGTTTCTTTTTTTTCCCTCCTTGTCGTAGACGACGTCAGGCGAGGACATGCGGGATTTCACCAAAGTCCTGAAGAACAAATTCCGGTCTAAAAAGTATTTTGCCAAGCATCCACGGCTGGGCTACCTACCGGTCCAGACGGTCTTAGAGGGAGACAACTTGGAAACGTAAGTAACTCTTGAATATATTTATCCAGCAAAGCAGTGCTTCAGTTGTGTTGTCCATTGACGCATGGTCCAGTCTGTTGGTGATCACCACGACCTGTCCTATGCCTCATAAGGAACATTCTGTGTTGCACTTCTTTAGTATACAGGTAGTATAAAAACAAGAAAGATTGACAAGATTGAGAAGTTGAGATTCAAATCATTCTTCTAGCTGTGAGCTGACTCCTGCTGTGTCCCCCCCCCCCCCCCCCCCCGATATAAACCCCAACAGGCAGATCCTAAATACTCTGCTTATCCTGATTTGGACGAGCGTCATACTGGACTGTGGAGTTATTGTTAATTTCACACTTTGTGTATTCAGTTTTATTATTTGTTTGTCCAGGAGCCATTGTCACACTGTAGATCAACTGTCTGCCGCCTGAGCCACAGTGACTAATTTATGCCTTTTCCTCTGGCAGTTTGAAATCCCTCCAGAGAGCCGTTTAACTAGGCCTGTGCAGATGCCACAGTTGAGCACGTCATTCGCCTCACCCGTAGCTCTTCCAGAAATTGTCGGGTTTGCTCTGAGAGCACAGTGGTTTTTACTCTTTTATTGTTTCGTGTGTTATGCACCATCTGTTTCTGTCTCTCCGTCAACATTTGTGCATTGTGTGCGATCAATTTTTACTCCTATTGTAAAAAAAAAAAAAAAAAAAATCGTACTTTTGCTCTTTTACTTTTGAACTATGTAGTTTTCCATCATTTTAAGTAGCAGCAATATGCTGCTTTTCTGATAAAAGTGAGTCACCTGTTGAGTCACAATAGCTCTCTCCCTTCCAAAGTTTCACAGATGGAGTAGTTTCTCTTTCATCTTCTTATCCTTGTCCGTCCTCCTCCTCACCTCCCACCTCATTCTATTCTCACTTTCCTCAACACTAAAAAATGACTCCCACAGAGATGACTGGCTGATAAATGTCCAAACAGCAGAGCAGCTTGCAAAAATGCAGAGATATTTTGGGGAATAAAGAGGTGCAGTTCAGTGGTCTGCATTGTCGGGGCCTGGTTGCATTCCATCCCATGTGTGTTTTCGTAGACTGTGTAGAAGGTTTTTGCAATTTTAAGTATTTGATGTGTTAATTAGCGCATTCTAACGTACAGTCAGAGAAGAATGCTCACAATAATTTCAACCAATGTTTCAGTTTTTGGGCTTCTGTAATTTTTCACGTGCATAAGATTAATACTGGGACCAAAATAGAAATGGATTTTCTCGTTATTGGGACCAGATTCATAGGTTCCTCCCTAACAAGAAGAATGCTGCACATTTGGAAACTGCCAAAACAATTACAGCAATGCTTGTTGTGATAAGAAAATGATTAATCGCTATTTTTCAGAGTACTTAATCTTAATACTGGAGGAAAAAAAAAGTCAGCCAGCCATTCAATTTTTCCCTCTGTTTTCAGTGTTACAATATCTTTATATCACTGGAAACCATTTGGATGCACTATCAGCTCTTGGTCATTCTAAGAGAAGGAGCTTCTTACAAGCTTTTATTGTAGTCTTACAGCTGAGTAGGTAAGATTGTCTAGTGAATAATGTGACACTCACATCATCTCTTCTAATTCTTAAGTTTTTTTATAATGGTAGAGAATCATTTAACTGGTTATGTAGGGTGAATGTACAGCAAATTAGATAGTTTTAAGATACAAATGAAAGATTTCTTTAACCATGGAAATATTACAAATGCACTATCAACAAAAAAAAAACTGTCAAAAGTAAAATAAGTAATTTAGTTCCATTTAGTAATATAATGTATGCATTAACTGTGTATGTTGTATAACTGCATACCAATAGGTGTTTATCTGATCATAAAGGGCTCATTGATATCCTGTCATTAATCAAGTTACTTTTAGTATCTGAAGCACTTTTAAAGTGCACATGGCGTAGAAAAACAGCCTTTGACTTAGACACACACACACACACACACACACACACACACACACACACACACACACACACACACACACACTTTCCCTCCCAACCCTGCAGCTGGCTCTTTAAAACCGACAGGTTGAGGTGTCAGCATGCTCACATGGTTTTTGCAGTTGACAGAAAGAATGGGGGACAGTTAGCAGAAAGAGTCAGTGTTAACTGTGACAAAGTGACTACCACGGCATGATGGGCTAAATAGACTTTTAGAAACCTCGCAGGGCTTTCACCCAGGAAGGAAAAAAACTTGAAAAACTGAGACACACACTGTGCAGGTTTGACAAATCCATGAAGTGATGACCAAAGACGTCCACTCATGGCAGTTTCCTCCGTTTTTCTTTTCTATGTCAGCAGTTCTATTTTTTTTTAGGAGCCACAGGGGAAATCATTCAACAACACTTATCAACAGATAAGTGTTTGTTGAATGATTTTAGATGTCTTCTTCTCACTCCTCCTCACGGGTTTTAAGTCATACTGAGTTTATCTTTACCAATCCGCCCCCCCATTCTATTAGCGTTTGGTATTTTCATCACAGCTTGGTTTGTTTTAAAATTACTTTGGCTCATTAAGCCACTTCATGTGTAATGTGTCTTTCTTTGGGCTTCCGGGTCAGCCTGTGTAGACATTCAGAACAGCGTGGCTGAAAATGAAAAAGACACGGGTCTATCCGGCCCTCCTTTCTTACAGCTCCCAATTCCCTCTCCAGTGTAAACTGCTTCTGCCACGTTGAAGTGAAAGCTGTGTCACTGGATGTTTTTACACAAATCTAGGGGAGAGAAAACGATCAACAATCTACAAAGCTATCAATCTTTTTCAAAGATAAAACTAAATTCCCCTCCTGAAAGAAAAAAAAAAAGAGCGCTCAGACTCCTCCTTGAGGCTAAGACGTTGCTCAGTGTGCCTTGCCGGCCCTGATCTCTTTTTCCATCCACACGCTCCATCTGAGTCTTCTGTTCTGAGCTCTCCTTGCAGCTACACAAGTGGTTTCTCTGCTGTCAGGAACAGCCACAGTGCCACATTGTCTCCTTCTGAATTTCTCAGCTTTAATGTGAGCTAAAAAAAAGTGAGGCTGAAGAATGTCAACCTCATCTCTTATCTTTCCAATTCCAAGCCAGTCTCCTCTGTGAAACAGCCCAGTTCTTTTTGTTTGTCAGAACAGACGGTGTCCCACATGTTTACAAATAAGCTTGGCTCTGCACGTCCAAAAATAGCAGCAATTAGCACAGAATAGAAGTCATAAACTGGAAAAAGCTCGGTACTATGAACCAACAGACTCACACGTTCTATTTTTTTCGTACCTTTTCGAAAAGTGTCTCCCTTTCCATCTCCTTTTGAAAGTGTAAACAGCAGTGAATCCTGCAGGTTTGTGTGCTTTAAGCTTTCACTGGCACAGCCCAGGATTACCACTGCCCTGTGACATGGACGTGCCACAAGGTGCAGATAAGACTGATTGTTTTACATGGCTGTCCTCTGCAGTAGCTCCAGCCACTCAGCCACCGGGTGTACTTTCTCCCTCCACTCCTTCCTCGCCCTGCTGTGTTCTCACTGTGTGGTTTTGACCCTAAAATGTTTTTTGGTACTCCCCTTCCCTCCCTCCTTGCAATTCTCTTACAGTCCCGTCACCCTCATCAGCATGTGTCCGGAGCAGTATGAGTGAGTATCTACACCAGCAACTACCCCTCATCTTCAAACTGGAATGCCTATAAAACAACACCTCCTTTACACTCTTCCCTCCTCACTCATCTCCCTCCCATCGTCCTCATGCTCACACCAGCTAAGCCATGGCTGCCCTGCATGTTGCCTGACTGTCTGCCCTACTGCCTGAGCCACCAGTTAAACATGCAACCACAAAAAACTCCCCCACCGTCTGCTCACCCCCCTCTCTTTGTTAAAGCTCCAACTAGTGTTCAGTTGCTCATCCCTGCCAGGCTGTCGGAAGCCATCCAGCAACTTCGTAGATCACTCAGAGCTTTTCTATTTCTCTCTTTAGGATCACCAGATTTGTTTCTAGGTGATATTGCGAAGGGCCATTAGGTCGTGTGAGGGAATGTGTGCATGCACCAGTGAATCTCTGTCTTTTAGCTAGGCTGGGTGAGCTTACCGAATCTCATTCATCTCCATTACTCCATTCATTTCCAGGCTGTCCCAGTCACCCCAGCTCTCTCATGATGACACCCACTCCAGGATAGAACAGTATGCCAGCAGGTATGCACTTCAATCTCCCGCCACCATCATATCATGTCGGAAGACATAAAACGAACCAGCACGAGCAATCTAAACCTGCTGATAAATTTTCTGTAAGTGTTAACAGCTAATGTTTAAAAAATCTGAGTGGGAGAAAAGAAGAAGGAGAACCATCAGGGCACACTATATATTTTTGCTCTCAAGAGACTCAGGGAGGTCTTGGAGCTTAATTAGCTTGTTAAGGAACTGGCATTCATCATCAGGAAAAGGCAAGTGATGTAAAGTTCTGGGCTTTTTAAATCATCTCGCTTAAAATGTTAAAGACGCACTTCATATCTAACTTAGTGCCCGGAAATTGGGTCACTTTTTGCTCTCTGAAATACTCAGAGCAGCAGAAACGTTTTCCAGGAGATGCCCAAATCTTCACCTACCACTTAGACCTGTTTGTGTTGTGCATGAAAGTAATAACAGTTTATTATAGATCAGGAAGAAAAACACATTTAAAACAAAAGAACATGTTTAAATATAGTTCAGCACAAGTAATGAATCCATGTTGTTGATGAACAAAAGCTATGAGCAGTGTTCAGTATGTGGCTTTCAGTCTGAAATTTGAATTAATTACAATACAGCAATAACCTGATTTTGTTAGCAGGAAGAAAGATTTAACAACCTAATGAAACAGCAAATGAAAAACGGCATATAAATGGAAAACAGTTGGTGCTTGAGGACTGGCCTAAAAGCACACCACTTTGCTTTAGGCCAATTATCAACACAAAAGTAAAATGCTGCGCATGTCGATCATCGGCCGTAAACAGAGTGAAATTCAGTGAAAGCCAGACTCTTGTTGTATCAGAAGATGTCTATGCGATACAAGTAATGAATGAGTGGAATCCATTTTATTTTTGCTATTTATGCTCAATACTTGGGGAAACGCATCTGAAATTGCCGCCCAGGATGGAAAGCAAACAGAAGAAGTGCATCTGCAAAGATTGAAGGATGGTGTTTATGACTGGTAATTGAACTGAGTCCATTAAGCTGAGACCAAACCAAAAGAAGGAAACTGCACCAAATTGATTATAAAAATGAGCCATTTGCTCTCATTTGTGTGCTGGAAGTGTCTTTGTAACCTGTTTATTGCAAATGAAAGAAAGGAACTGTTCTCTAGTTTCCCTTTAAAGAGCACCTATACAGCTTATCACATTCAGTAAGGTCCAGATTACACTTTTATGGGACTTTGGTCCCCATAAATGTTCTTTATTACTTTTGATAAAGGATGGTACGTCCACTGACTACTTTCTTAGTTACACTTTCCATGCTGTAGGTTGGCTCTCCCTCTGCCCTCAGAGCAGCCTTTGATACGTCTAGATATGTCTAGTCATGGCTATAGGATTTAATAAAAATACAAATAAATGCTGCTAATAAGAACATTTCAAAAGACGCGTGATGTAAAAACAAAGTATTTCTTGACCTTAGCAACATTGGAAACCTTTTTGTGGCACCGTTAGCTGTCTTGATGTCTGACTGGATGCACAAAAGCTCTAAAAATAGTATGTTTGTGTGTACTCATCATCAGATTCTGTCTGTTTTGTCTTGAATTCTGAGGCTGTCCTCGACTTTGATCCCAGCAGAAAAACCTATAATGTTGCCAGCCATGCCACCAGCAGATGAACCTGATAGCAGTTTCCAGATGCCTACTTCAAACAAGCGTTAACAACACCCCCAAACTAATGTTCTGCTGCGCTGAGATTTAAATCTTGTCTGATTTGACGTTGCATTAATCCCATCATCCCCCTTGCATAAATTTCTAATCAGATGAAATCTTATCTTTTGTGAAGCGGGTACCGATAACTTCAGTGGCAAACACAGCCCAGTGTACTTCTCCACAAAGCTTTAATCAAGAACGCTCATCTGATGCAGAACAGCTGCATCTGGCCTTTAGCCTCGTAATGCCCGTACACCACCAACCTTAACTCAGTCTTTCTGTCGGCAATTAGACATCAGAAAAGATGCACATGGGCCCTTGGAATAACAGATTTGGCTGATCTGTTGAGGCTAATATTAGAGACTACATCGCAGCTCATTCATGTGCATGAAAAAATTTACATTTGACTTCACAGATCAGTGTTTTAACTAAGAATTCGCTGTGAATCATATCCATATCATTTGTATAACACGGTGTGGTAAATGCAGGCTTTGATCTGGGAACCAGCCTCATCAGCATGACTGCTTTGAATGGATCTGTTACTATGAAATCATAAAATGTTTTCCTGACACACACCATACACAGCCTCACATCTCTGCCAAACATAATCATCCGCTACAGTATTTTGTGTATTTTCACACATACTTTAGGATGCATTAGTTTACATAATCTATAAATGACCAAAATCAAAGTAGCTTTGAGGAAAATAAATCAGCTTTACAGTTTTTTTTCACTGGTCTTCTACTCTTTACTGGAGCATTGACACCCAGTTAATGCATTAGTTTAAGCCACCATGTATTCTTTTTTTTTTTCTTTTTAGGTTGGCTCAGATGGAACGCTCCAACGGTTCGCTGCCCACTGACAGCAGCTCGGCTACAGGAAGCATGTGAGTCACTATGGGTCACTCTAAGCATTTTTTCTTAATCTAATACGCATTTCCACCAAGAAATGTTCACAATGACAGAAGGATGGGGTCATACCTTTACAGCATTTGGTTTCAAAGCCACCACCTTCCATTCTCACCATTAGAGAACTGACCAGAGCTGAAGCTCCACTTGTTGCATGAAAAATTCAAGATTTCATTACCCAGTAACATATCTATATAATGAGGAATTCTTTATTTATAGTCTACAATCAGCACTATTCAACAGGTTGTTATTTTTTTACCAACATGTTACATTTTAGGGTGACATTAAATAACCTGAAGAACAAAGTATTTAAATCAACAAACCTGGCCAGGTACCATTTTAAAAAAGGAAAGGAACTCTCACCCAGTGGAAATTTAGTTCTGATCCCTATATATTTTATTTCATATGATGCTCAAGTAGCTCTGTGGGTCCTTGCTGGATTTCCTTTACCAAGACGAGAGATGATTCAATTGAAAAACAAGGTAAAATGTAGATGAAAACCCAGAGCCTGAAAACAGAAGCACATACTCTTTAAGGTGTGGTTGCACTTTCAATAGAGTCGATTGGTATAAAATTGTAATTGCCATCATATTCCAAAGCTCTTTGAAAACAGAAAAATGATCCATTTACTGCTTTAAAATGAATTTGAATAGATCAGGGATTTCTACAATAGAAATTCTTTAAAAAGGCATATTTTCGACACAACAATGGACAGGCACTGAGGAAGATGTTAAAACCTTGGAGAATGTTTCACTGAAACCTCCAGCGTCATTGAGTGGTAGATTGCATTCTTTTGCTTCTGCATCACTTAGAAAAGCATTTTGAGCAAAGGAGAGTGTTTATTTGAAGTCTCCTAAAAACTGTCCACTCCTGTTCCCGCTCAGTTCCTCAGTGGGAGGCAAAACGGAGAGTTTAAAAAAAAACAACTTTTTGGGTCAGCAGGGAAAGGTGGGAAACGGGTGGATGCATTTCTTTTCTTAAAACTTTGAAAATGTGCCTCAGACACATTGCCGGCATTTTTTGTCAGCCTCCCCTTTTTGTTGCTTTGTACTTTGCAGTGGCTTTTTGAAGGGAAGAAGCCATTATTTCTGCCACCCCTTAAAAAAAAAAAGATCACAACTCTACAGAGCCATAATGAGGTGAGGAAGATGATGGTTTGATGAAGGCTTAGCAACATAGAGGAAAACATGAGGGCAAAATTACACTTGCATCTTTTGTGCACTTTGCTGCAAACCATAATGTGACTGTATATATATTTTTTACACATCACAATTATGCTCTTCTTATCATCTTAAAGAACCAAAAAGACAGATATTATGAGACATAGGAGCATATCGGCACATCATTTTTTTTTTTACATAATGCAGATTTAGAATGCAAGACCTTCTAGCTTTTACTTGCAGCGGTGCACTGGATAATTAAAGATTCTGAATGAAAGACTGAATAAAGAGTGGACTGAGTTACCATTTTTCACAGTGTGAAGAGGCAAAAAATAACCTCAAATGGCAGCTTAACTGTAGAGGTAAAACATAATTGTTTTATTAATACCCGTTGGTGGCTAAAGTATTGGGACCCATTTAATTAGTGTGTGAGGGGTTTACGCCTGAGTCAGTGGGGCAAACGGATGTGAGCGCTCTGATTTTTTTGTAATTGTCATGGCAGGAAATACATGGCTGGTTTAATGATGCCTACCCTCCACTTTTTCCTGCTGCTATTTCTGCTGGTTCATTATCAAGTTTTACTGGAAGTAACTTCGCTGTTGTTAATGGCATTCACTACACCTGTGCCTTTCAGACTGTGACAATTCAAAATGTCAACGGTTAGAATTAAAATCTTCCACACTGTATGAGGTCACAAAGAAGCCCAGGACAGATTCTAATCAGCCAAATGTCCCTCCTCCATTTACTGAGGCCGGTGTTGAATTGTTCCCCATCAGTAAAATATTCAGCATGAGCTATGTTGATGGCAAAGCTGCAAGAAAGCAGAAAGAAAAGCAAACTGTTTTCCAACAGGATTTTGAGCGTAGCCATTAAATGCAGACAAGTTGGAATCTCCAGGAACTACTGTGCTTACGAGGTATAGAGAGCATGTTGTGTGGCATTTAAAACAGGCCCTTAAAAAAACAAACCGAAATGGATGAAGATGATTTTAATGTTTCTCATGCTCAATAGCTATCTTTTAAATGTCAAGTAAAAGTAGTGATTTTCTTTTATGACAATGGCACTAAATGTAAGAGCCCATTCAGTCTCAGATCTTTTAGAGGAGTTGGACATTGTGCTCTTTCAGCTTTGTCTTCTTTCTGTTCTTTGAAAAAAATATTACTTTGTGCTAAAAACTGTGACACTCAAGCCTTTTTCCCGGCTGGGTAACTACAGCCTATTTGTCTGTTTGTAGAGTCACACATGCTCACAAAAGACCTTCCTTTCCTCATCTGGACTTGTAGACATGGCCTTTGTTTAAGTGGACGTTTGAGTCATTCTAAATAGACATATTTGCCATTTTTTTAGATTTTTGACCTTTGGCTTTTCTCTTCATTCAGATCTTGCAAATATGACAATACGTAGCAACTCTAAGCTGTGAAGTGATTTCAGTAATTGGTTTGTGAGTGGATATGACTTCAGCACTTATTTTGTTCTGTGACGGTTTTATCTAAAAGGGAGCTCTTTATCTGTTTTTTTTTTATATTCAAAGTTTTCGTCAATGTCTCTGAGCAGTAAGACTTCCCTCTTCCATTTTTCTTCCAAGCTTTGTTATTTGGTTATCTCTATCTTTCCTGCGTTCAATTGTAGCCCAGCTCCTTTTTCTGTCATACTTTGCCCTCAATTTAATTTTCACAGCCTTAACATTTAAAAACAGCTTTCATCCCACCTTGCTCTCTCTCACTTTCACTTTTATTTCCTTAATACTTTTTTCTCTCATTGCACTTGTCTTCTACCTTTGTTGGCCAGTAACCTTGGACTTAAACATAGTGTAGACTACACACCTCCATTAAATGAGGTTCCTGAAGTACACATGTAGAAAGCTGCTCATAATAAATGGAAAGAAAAGATTAGCTGGATCAAGCCTAACTTCCAGCCCTCTGTTCCTAACGTGGAATGCCTCCGCTGGGGTTCCTGCTTTCTCCTGTTTCTACTTGTCTTTCTCACTCATTGTTTCTGTCTTGAGCTTAGTTTAAGAGGCTGATACAATATGAGGCTTGAGGGAAGCTGTTCGCTTTGTGATATGTTTGCAGGGCATCTGTTGGATAATAACTTTAAAGGTCTCCTCAGACGTGTCCCTTCCTCACCCTCTGTTAAATCCTCTTTTGCACTCCTGCGATTCTCTCTTTCTGTGCCTTCTTTATTCTTTAAGTCTGTTTTTTTTCTCTGCAAGGCCCATCCAATCTTCAGTCCTTTCACTGCACCTCCTGTTTTTCTCAGTATCTCATAGCAGGTGTTTGTGAGGCAGCTCTACTCCTGAAGTTCCCATTTTCACATGGAGTGATTCTCCTCCCTCCCTGCTGTCGTCTTGGTTCCCTCTGCCAGACTCTGAGTTGCCAACTACCTAATTGGTCACTTAGTTTGTGCAGGACCTCTGTCACTGGCCAAGAAGACAAAACTTTCAAGGTTCTCTGGGGGAGCTGAGCCTTTATGTATGATCCCTGCCTGTCTTGTCACTGCATGGCCATGTTTTAGAGCAATTATTGACAGAAGTGTGTGTAAGGATTTCTGCATATTGCAGACGCAGCTGTGTGACGTACGACTTTCTGTGTTTCTCTGCAATGCTGCTCCAGAATCTCGGAAAGAATTTCATGAATGACTCTAAAGGTTAGATGCCTAAATAAGAAACTATTTGCAGAAAGAACACAAATGATTTATTTCAGAAAAGGCAAACGGGAGCTTCTGATTACATGGGATAAATAGGTTCAAATGCTTCATGTTCATTGCCAAGGAAATGTGTTATGTGTGCTTTGAACTTGTATCACTCTGAGCAAAGTGGTGGTTAAACATGAAAAGGCTCTTTGTCTTCCATGTTGGAAAGAGGGCCTTTGGCTTATTTTATTGTTCATTTCATGAAAAGAGGTGAAAACCTTCTTTTGTGTGCCTCCTTCTCATTAGCTTTTTGCTGAGCCAGACTCCGGCTCATGAAGTTGTACAACTCCTGTCTTCTCTGGGAAAGAAGACAACTGCCGTTCACTTGCTTATTATGCATGTGATGATAATGACATTCTGAAAAAGAGCTGAATGATTTGAATTCAAAGCTCTCATATGTAGAATGTGAGACATTTCAAGTAGGCAGACAGTATCCTGGTAACTTACCCTACATATCTATTCAATTCACCATTTATTTATCCTTATACTTGCCGGAATGTTTTACCATCAGGTTTTAGGCAGGAATGTTTTTCAACTGCGAGTGCCACTCTAATTAAGACACATATTCTCGAACACTTGAATTTCCGTGGGTATTCGTCCCCAAAACATAATCTTGTTTACACAAAACAACAGAAAAAACAGTGACAATGCAATAATTAAAGTGAGAAAACGAACTGCTTGGGTACAGAAAAACAGTGGCAATGCAATAATTAAAATGGGTTGGGGCAAGAAAAACAAGCACTCTGGTGGCAAAAATAAACACCTGACTTCTTCAAATCTATTAAGGACTGAAAACAAAAGTGAAATGTGAAGTAATTACCTATTTTCCCCATTTAAATTACCTTGTGCTGTTTTCCCAGTGCAGTGATGAGTTTTTTTGTGCAGCCAGCAGTTTGATTGTAGCTGATTTTCTTTGAGCAGAAATGTACCCTGTTACCACAGCTGCCAATGACAGAGCTCTGATGTTCCATTGGTCAGTTGGTAATTTGGGAGATGGCACACAAAAGGGGTTTTTGGAAAGATCTTTTAGACTATTTGTAAGGACCAAGGACCACGCCTTAACAGAATAAAAGTACTCTGATTGAATTTCCTTGTCAAGCCAACATTTTTTACGGATTTTCTTGGTGTCCTTCTTTGTTGTGTTGTTTAAGAAATATAAAGCTACATTGTCCTAAAGTTGACAAAGGAAATGCAGTCTGTACAGTAATTCTACTGGTGCTGTTTGATAAGTTTTCATTCTTGAAATGTTTAAAGTCTTTTAAAAGGGTCTGCTTTTTATCGTATTGTACTCCCTGATAAAACAGGTTCTTGCTTACAGACACTACTACTAGATTTGTTATGGTTGGCAGGTGCAGGATTCTAATAAACGTCTTTAAAAGGGCAATATGCTTTTGCCTCGTAAAGTGTTGTTGGCTCAGTAGCATAAATCATTGTTCAGCCAACAACAATAATGAAATGCTATTTCAAAGTTAAGAGTCTGACAACAGACTTGTTGCTTGTATATCTTAGTTCTCCACATTTGACTCAAGTGACAGTTGAAACAGTGACATTTTTTGGTTCATGACCTGACACTTTTATGGATGATTGGTTTGACACTTGATTGAGAATTTATCCAAAGGAAAATCCTGACGTGCATTTGATTTGGTTCTCAGCTCTAATTAGCGATGAAGTCTTGACAGTCTGACTACCATCCTCTGCTCTTGGCAAAGGGCTGTGATCCCCCCCTGGATTTGAAAACATTTTCCATGTTAGGAGTTGGTTCACTTAGTTGCCTCTGTCATCTGTTTAGGAGCTTAGCTCTGCTAATGAAATTGGGGCCCGTGCTGGTTGCACATACATGTCTGAGATGGTGTCGCGCAGAAACCTGTCTTTGAAACAGCTCTCACTTACAAACTTTTGTCTGTTGACAGACGTCAAAACAAGTGAAGAGAAGTGGCTGACAAGCAACATATTGAGACGATGTGGTAACCCACACGCTCTGCTAGAATTCTCATTATGCAAGTGCCACGTAGTTTGACAAGTGTGCCCGTGTGCATTTAATTCATGTGTGTGTCAGCGGCTGTGGAGTTACCACAGTGTGCTGCCCCCCCCGTCAATCACCAGTGCTGATGGAGAGCAGTGCCAGCAAGAGAAAAACAAGACTGTGGGGAATGTGGTGATTAATTGCAAAGCTGTATCTTGCAGAAAAGTTGCCAACTTGGCAAACACGGACACAGTAGATAAAACATGAATTTGTTTTATCCTAGACAATGACATGAAGAAAATATGTTTATCTTGGCTTAAGCAGTTTACTGAATGTATACTGAGACCTGGCTGTTGGCCATAATAGGAGGCAAAAAGAGTCAGTGTCTATAGATTATAGTTTGACTTATTCTCCTGACTTTCCTTCTGAATATCTGAGTAAGTTTCCCATAAGACTCAGTAACACATGGTTGTGATTACTTTAGTTTTTTTGTTGCTGTCTTGTGGCACCTAAACCACATGATTGGGCTTAGGTATTGAAATTTTATTTGTGTGTTTTTTGGCAATAAAATCATCACGACTTGCTTCAAAAGACATTCTCTGGAGTCCTGCTCCACTTGTAAAACAGCATCATGTTTAATAAGTTGTTTTTTTTTTTTTCCTCATTCTTCAGCCTGAGAATGAAAGTCTTTGTCATCTCAACCTCACAATATCTGCTGTTTCCGCTCCCTGTCTTTTAAGAGTTATATTTTTTTGTATGTTAATTTCCCAGCAGACTTGTTAGACTATTTCAAAAGACATTCATTTGACTTGACAGTTTCTATAATTCTGTGCAACTGCGAGTTTTTTTTTTTCTTCCATTTGCATGTATCATCTGTAAAGTCTCAGCTCTTTAACTCAACCGAACATGAAGTGACTGATGGGGAAAGGATGTTTAGGGATGCTCGCTCATGACATATCCCCTATTTTCCTCAGGGATGATGAGCATGCCCTGATCCTCCAGTACTGCCAGACGCTAGGAGGGGAAAGCTCCCCGTGCAGCCAGCCGCAGAGTCCTGCTCAGATCCTGCAGGCTGTGGAGAGGGAGGAGCGAGGCGAGTTGGAGCAGATCATTGCTCGTCTGGAGGAGGAGCAGAGGTAAGCATTAAAGCTGTAAAAATGTTGCTTGTGCATGATTTATTAGGATGAATAGGATCTCTCTCTCTCTCTTCTGGTGCTTTGTCTGGATAGATTATAACTTATTTAACCTTAAACTAGAAAAGTCTTTGTTATGGACACTAAAAATGTACATTTTACAGAAATTTTGACAAATTTGGCTATTTTTTCTTAACCTCTCTGTGAAGTTTGACTCTCTGGGTTCACTACTGTAGTCTTGTATGAAATTCAGTACAGCTATTCACACTTCCTGTGACCTAAATGTCAATGATTGAATGTTAAATCTGTTGTTGTTGAGATGCTTTTTTGCACAGCCAGTGGCCTGACTGGAATGATTTAGCACTCAATACATACAGACATATACGCTCAGGGAGGATGGGGCAGAGAGTGAGAGCTTTACTGCCAGGCTCATAAATGCCAACTTAAGTAAAGCACTACAGCTTATGGTTCTGCACCACGACAGAGAGCACGAGGAGGAGTGAGGCGAGAGATTTGGTGCGGGGCCTTTTATGTTTGTCTATCCACTTGAAGCAGAATTTTTTAAAACAGCTGAAAGCGAACGGAAACACAAGTTAGGGATTTTGTTTGACACCCCACTGTGAAGGTTGAGGAGGAAGCTGTTGAATGTTGTTTGGAAGTCTTTTATGGATCTCAAAAACAACAATCATACAGTATGCTTTAATTGTTTGATGTCCCAGTTCTCAAGTATTGTGAAGTGGTGACTGTTTGGAGTCCAGCATAACATTCATACAACTGCTAAAGTGTCCCACTGTGTCATGTGTAGAGCCAACTGCATTTGCTGTTTCTTCTTAATTCGGGTAATTGTTCCTCTGACCCAACTTCTCCAGGACTCTGCAGAGGGAGTATGAGCAGCTGAAGGAGCAGCACGGCCAGCGCGGGCCCACTGCTGGAGGCCCCCAGGAATCAGAGGTCCCCGCCGGCAGCCCCGATGAGGCCGACCTTCTTGCTGAAGCCAAGCGGTTGCGACAACATAAAGGCCGGCTGGAGGCGCGCATGCACATCCTGGAGGAACACAACAAACAGTTGGAGTCACAGCTTCACCGCCTTCGGCAGCTTCTGCACCAGGTGACAGAAGGCTTACCATTTATCAGACTGCTTGATATATATACTGGTGATATGTACTGATGTGATTAAAGTCTGACTAAAGCAGAAGATAAATCTATCTTTTGAAATGGTGACATCACAAATAAATGATTTATTACAACAAGTATTTAATGGCATGTCCACTATAAATTGTTATATCAGCAAATATGAAACCCACTAAAGGATCAAAGAGCCTGATTTATCCAAAGTGAACAGCTAAGATGAGACATAAAAACTACACATGACATTCATTTTCTGATGATTATATAGTTTGTTCTTATGGTTCATCAACTTCTTTAGCCTGCTTTAATAAATCATTATGATCGGAAACAAAAACCAGAAGTTCTTAAGACCAAGCACTGATGAGAGGAAGCTGCTGTCTCTCCGTTATGGTATTTCATAATTGAGTGTTTTCAGAATACAGCAAATCTAAATAACACAATAGAATTTGGGGTTGATAATTGCTGTACCATTAAACAATTAGACAGTTTGTGGAAAACCAGTTTTCACTGGATATTCAGTCAGGATTTGGATTGTGCTCTCTACAATTAAATTAATACATTTCTCCAGAGTAAGATTTTTTCTATATACAGTACGGACAGTTTCCTTTGAAAAAAGTGCAAGCACAGCTCTAATTTGAAGGTTTCCCCATAAGTTGACTGTCCCTTTCGTTCATTAAGCTCGTTGTTGGGAAGCAACAGGGCAGTAATTTCACTTCAGACTCACACACACCAGCTGGCAGGGAAGTCTCTGAGCAACTCATTAATTTAAAAAAGAAAAAAAAGAAAACTAATTAAAAAAGTGAGACACTGAGATGAATTGCTTTAAATAAAATGGAAAGATCAGCATGAATATATACTTGTAATTATTAACTCCTGTGTTCACACATCATTTGATAACTCATTTTGTTTTTGGCCTTTGTGCCTGTGGATAAATAAGACTGATCAGCTCTCAGATTTGATCCTAATCGCCTCATAAATATTCCTCTCAGGCTCCATCTCTTGTTCCTCTATCAATAACTTCCAGATTTGTTTGCGCCTGACCTAAATACTCATTGAGGTCAGACAGTTTGTGTGCATTCCCCAAGCCAAGCACGAAGCATTCCTGTCGAATCCGTCTGTGGGGAAAAAAGACGCGGTCAGGGTGCTGGCTCCACCGTAGCTGTGGAGCAGGAAGCACGACAATAGGAGATGGCTTACATGACTCAGCAGAGTTTTGATTGTGAAATGTTACAAAAATTACATTGTGGAAAAAATCATTTCTCTTTGGATTAATTGTTCAAACAAGATGATTTAGCGTGTATCATTAGTATTTCAGAGCTGCATGATGCTGTTCTTAATTACCTTCAGATGCTTTTTGGAGGTCTAACTCGTTCTACTGTGTTTGTGCTGCATTTAATTTTAGGAGACTTACTGAGATTGTTGGATTTTAAAGTAAAATCATACTTGTGCTAATTCATAAAGGCAAAAAGAAATAGAAAGAAAAGACAAACATGATAGTATGCTCAGTTCACACTCAAAAAACATCCCCATGCCAAATAAGAACTCCCATCATCTGACATTTGAGTCCCTGGAGACATGAAGATATGTCAGCATGTCCTTCCCTCACCTGCAGCCAGAAACTGCCAAGCTCAAGAATAATAAACTCAGCTGACTTCAAGGCAAGAATTAAATTCACCCCCCTGAAGGCCAAGCAAAGCCCCCATCTCAGTTATTCCAAGATGAGGCCTGATATAACGGCCGTCCTCTTGGGACATTTCCAACCCGTTAACCTCTATTCGCTCTTGGGGCAACAGGAGATGAAGGAAGAGAAGATGACGATGGTTATTAGGGAGGAGGGAAGAAAGATTTATTTAGTTTCTTGCTGCTAAAAAGCTAAAGGGAATGTGCTATTCTACCGTAAATGTCACTAGACAGGCAGGCAATGTTTGTTCCTTGGAATCTGAAAAACGATCAGTTTTTTTTTCAGTGTCCCTTTATATGTAATTTGAAACTGAAGTATCTCAGTAATAATACATTATGTTCTTGATCTGTTAATCCGATAGCGGTTAAGCTCTCCCTTCAGCTTAAAACAGTGCGTTCAGGGATGTCCACTGTGGGACCCACTGCGGGCCAAGGCAGTTGTGAACGTCAGTGTTTGAACCAAAAGCACACTGCTATCTCTCACAGAAAATACTGTATCCTATCATAAAAACATGCTGAGATTCAGAACGCGCTGCGTCTATTGAGGCTCATGTGTATTTACTGTCTGCAGCTCCAGCCCTGGCAGCTCCTCGATTGCTTGGGGCAAAAATGTAATGATATGAAAGTGGAGCTATTAAACTTTGATGTTGTTTCCTACTTTCAGTGTGGCACAAAGATATTTGCAATATCTTTTGGCCAGTTGTCATAAGTTTCATTTTAATCATTCATATTGGCATTCCAGGAGCTTTAATCTGCCAGGAAGAAAAATCACCTTTGGGGTCTTTGGATGTGAGTCAGACTGTGCCGTCTTATATTTAGTGTGGAACATTGGCGGGGGCTTGTTTTGGGAAATGTTCAGGTGCTCATAAAGGCAACTTTCTGTTGCCTCCCACTGGGGTTCTATTGTTTTCACCCGCCTCTGCGAAGCGCAACTCATTTCGAAGTTGTCAAGAAGATGCCAAGCATAATAATTGTGTTATAATGATTAGCTTCTCCCCTCCCACCCCCACTCATTCCCTGTCTGTGTGTCTCTCAGCCGGAAGTGGACTCGAAGGTAAATGGATCATCTTCTCCCACCGTGCATGATCGAGGAACACTTACTGAAAACTCAGGTGAGACACTCAACCTCCAGAAAAGTGGCAAGCAGTAAGTCACCGTTGGAAAAAACCTCCATGTCAGCGTTTGTGTTTGTGTGTTCAGATGAGCTGCTGGACCCCCACAACAGCAGCTCTGACCTGGCAGATGTAATGGAGCAAATTAACAACTCCTTCCCTGCATGCAGTCGTAAGTCCCCCCCACCCCCCCACCCCCAGCCCCACCCCCACCCCAGCCCCTGCAGGCTTCCCCACATGGAGAGTTTTCATGCACCTTATGTATCAAAGGTGCATTGTTATATGATTCCTAAATCACCAAGTGGTTTAGCATCAAATTAGCAACTGTCTGAGAGAAGCAGCATCCAATCGAAGAGCATCGTATCATGTAAATTAACAAGCGCTACTAATACATTCATCCACAATAAAGCAGCTCTTCTTTTCAGCATCATCAGAGTCATTATGACTCCATGTGACATGATAAAATGTCACATAGAGTCCATCCCTTGTCCAGTCGTTTCCTCTCTTCCCCCCTCACCCATTCATTCTGTCACTGGGACGTTTGTATTTGCTTCCTGTGCTCAGATGTCTGGTAAAAGTGACGGCAACTCCAGCAGCTCTGCTCAAATTCCCTACACTCCGGCAAAACACTGCGGGGAATTTCATTGTCATTCATTTTGTGTTTGCTATAATAATAATGATCATAAAAAACCTTCATTATTCTTATCCACTGAGTTTTTTCATAATATGTTCCTTAGAGTATTGAAAGTGTAAACAAAACATTATTGAACATAACTCAGCAGCTTTTCATTCCAGTTTTTAGGGTAGAAATTCCTACAAGGGCTTTAGGTAAAAATCCATTTTAATCTTGCTTTAGCATTATTAGGCTTTGGTAACTGCGTGGCTTGGAGGCAGTGGGACTGAGCAAAACACTGCTGAGCATGTGCATGAATATATGAGAGGCACCCAGAGGCTGATGATTTAGTGTAAAAAAAAAGACTAAACAGAAGAAAGAAACACAACACACAGATGATATGAAAAGTTCCAAGTGTTAAACTTGTGCCTTGTTTTTCCTCCCTCAGCTTCGAGCCACTCCTCCAGACAGCAGGTAAGCCTGGGTTCCTCTGCAGTCGGACATCAGAACTTTGAGTTGGTCTGCGACCTGTTTGCAGCTTGTTGTTACGTCTCCTTGCTCTGTTGTTGGTTTTGTTGAATGCGTGTATTGTGATTTGGTAAATGTGGTTGAAGGCCACATTTTAGAGGTAATTATAGTCTGGGCCACAAAAGCGGTGCCCTCCATGTTGCCCTTACCTGCACTCGTATCTTGCGGCCAGTGACAAAGCGTTGGCTAATGGATCTCTGGGGAGTGCCATTAGTGACTATTCTCATTCCTTTGGTCTCCCCTCTGCCAAGGTGCATTTCGGGACTGAGGTGTTATGAAAGCTTTTGTCACCGAGCTCCTCTCACTGATTATTTATCCCTCTGTGGTGCCGGTTAACTCAGCCGCACTCATCTCATCAGTCAACCTCTTTTCAATTAATTTGGCTTGTCTCTTGGTATGCATCTGATACTTTTATGTGCCATTTAAAACACCTGTCGCTATGATGTAATCTAATGCAAGTGTAAACGTTTTCGTTTTCAGATCAGGTTTATAGTGGAAAAATAGTCATGTTCTCTTGCCCACTTTGCATGCAGTGCACGCTGGGAATAGTCATCTATTATTCAAATTATTTATGCAATCATCATTGAGTTTTAATTGATGCAGCAGGAAAAGAAGGAAGGAACACAACATTGTTTATTGTTTTCTGAGAGGACATCAAGAGTTCATTGCCCTATACAATATGAAGGACAGAAGGGCTGTAAGAAACCTTTGTTCCACCTCACTGCTATTAGGAACAGAAATGTCATCCAGTTCTGGGAATTCATGACAAAATTACAGCATGTTGCAAAAGATTTGTTTTCTTAACACTTGAAATTTGCTGAAAGTTGGACCCAAAGATGCAATTACCTCTAATAGGCATTTGGAAGATGCTATGCAATTATTTGTCATTTGGATTTGATACTCCTGCTCAGTAAGCATGAGCCCTGCAGGTGTCAGTTCCAAATGGCAGAAAGACAACACCGTTATCTGCCGCTCTTTCTGAGGAAATCCACTAGTTAGGGTTTGTTTCAGCAAGAATATGAAGTTGGATTAATTTACTATTTACTAAATTACTGGATGTTCCATGCTCTTAATTAAAAATAACAAAAATAAAATGGAAAATCAGCAACTACCAATACATTTTCCACCAGCCTATTGCCTTTCTTACATCCTGTTCCTGGTCTTTACATAAACTGCTGAGATGTTAAGTAGTCTCATCTCTAACAAGAGAACCATAGTTTCATCCTCCTCTGTCTCCTCCTCACTGGGCTCCTAATGGACTGTAACTGACCCAAGACAATGCAGTCCATTTTCCAGCCTTTAAACCCGATTACTACGTTCAACTTCTCATGTTTCCACACTCTGATGTCTTGATGAAGAGAAATGAGGCATGCACACCTGCTGCACTGTTCCAACTTTTGAGAGTGCACATGGGTCCGGACACACACATCCTTCAGCTGTGTGATGCCTTAACATCTAAAATAGAATCTATGGCCATTTGTGTTTGAAAATGCTTTTAAGTTAACAGTCTTCTGGTTCAAAGTGTTTTACGTCATCTCTCCGTGTGTTTTCAGGTGATGTGAGGATGGCACCACCCCGGTGTGTGTGTATATGTGAAGAGAGGAGAGAAGAGTGCGAGACCATTCCCAAACAATTCCAGGACCCAAAGACGCACAGAATTAGACAAATGAACTAGTTTTACCATCATGTCTTGTACTATGCAAACTGTACATTTTGCCAGCTAGATTGTATTTGATCCTTAATGAACATCTGTCAGTTTTTTCTTTACGTAAGCAGATGAGAATATGGACACAGGGCTTTATATATTGAAACATGGTTTTTTTTTGTTTTGTTTTTTCCAAGCATTGTTTTGGAATAATTTGGGTCAGTTTTTGAGTTAAGCCTTCACTCAGATTATAAGTATTTTTTTGTCATTCCACTGCCATCTACCATCTAATTACTTTGCTATTTGCCCATTGAAGTAGCCACAGTCTTAAGTGTTTGGGAGCACACACAGTTTCTGAGAGAGAATTCTCAAAAGCTCTAAAGATAATTAGGAAAATGTACCTTCACTTCTGAAATCTGTCCTGTAGCATGCTTGATGTCAAGTTCCCCTTTAAAGCGTTGATGTACCGGCCGATTTTGTCTGGACTGAGGTTCGTTAATGTAAACTTTTCCCCTTGTGTGCCTATACAGCTCGTCATTCCAGATGTGCAAGACAGAGACAGGAATGACAATTGATGAATTCCAGTGCGATTGTGAATAAAGAGAGATGTTTTTGAAAATATAGATTTAAATCTGAAGTTGTCCTGAATCTGGCTTTGTAAGAGGCCTATCATTATGTAGAATAGCTGTTGTGTCTTTTTCTTCTTTTCTTTTCTAAGAGATATATGTTGAGAAATCAGAGGAAAGCCATGATTGCCTTGCTACCTCAGACTCATAGACACAGTTTTGTTTATTGTAGTTGTAAAACACAGTTGTGATCATTGACAGTCTGGTTTAACCTTTTTACGCTTTAGCTTACTGTATCGATGTACACTGCATTGAGGAGTTACCAAGTAAAAAAAGAAATAAAGTCATTACTGTATCACAAAGGGTCTGTGGCCTGCTGAAGCTAGCCTCCCGATACAATGAGTATCACTTTATCCGTTGTTGGGTTTTCCACTGGCCTTCTAGCACTGGTCCCTCACCGCGTTGTGTTGTTGTGCTCTGTGCTATCCTGTAAAACTTGTGAGACCGAACAACACTACTATAACCTCCTCTCACTGTAGGCTATAGTGTTGGTGATGATTTTAACAATTACAATCATGATGAACTTTGTCATGGCAGAACTGTGTCGCTTCTCCTGAGGTATGTAAAATAGACTGACCACACTACATGTACTATGGCTACGTTGTTTTATTCTAAATAAATTTTTTATAACAAGCAACGTATCCTCTCTGCCTTTTTTTTTTATCCGGAGGAGTTGATTGACGTAGTAAATATTGAAACGGGGATAGGGATGATTTACAGCAGATAAACTCAACTTGCCGCATGGCTCCAGTCTCTGTTTAGAGAATACTGGCCTCATTGCTGCTGAGCTCTCAGTGGTCATCTGGCCAGAACTGTTGTTAATAATCAGAGGAATTGATCATGTATTGAAAGGGTGAATTATTATCATGTGTGCAGGAAGCATCCTGAGATGAATGAATAAACCTCTCTGAATTAACGATCAAGGCTGATCCTTTGGCCTCTTCGCGGGATGAGCGGGGGTGCCTGTGGGACAGATTTCCCTCTTATTCAGTGTCTGTTGGCATAAAACAAAGCTCCAAGTTGCTCTCAATGGCAGTTAAAGCTAGTGGTGTGTTCAGCAGGAACAGTTTTTGCTTTCTATTCAAGGGATGTTTTGATTTTAAGAACAAATAAAAAGTTAAGCTTGAGTTTTTTAGAAGCTAATTTTGCATTGCTCACTTGTCTTTAGTATTCAGTATTCAAACACCCCTCAACTGCATCTGACCTTTGATGAAAGTTATCCCAATCCAAATCAATTGGGCTTTGTCACAAAATAGATTTTAATTCCGACATTTCTGAAATATAGGGGGTTAATAACCCCGACCCTAAGGGTAGGTTACCCTTATCCTAGGGTTAGGTTTCCCTAAACCTGACCCTGATTAAAAAAGAATAATGATAGTAAAAAGGCGCTTTGAATTTTAATCACCCTAACCTAACCCATCTATTGTCTTGTAGTTTAAGACGTTTTAATAGTGCTCCAGTAGCCAAGTGCTAATACATCCTAATTGGATCAGGGGCTACTGTCCTTACTCCGTACAAAATATTCACATCCTTTGGGATCCCTGAGGTGCTTAAATTAGTCTACCTCCTCCATTTGTATAATACACTGCAAGAATGAGCTTGAATGTTAAAGTTTCTAAGCAGCAAAGCACCTTTGACTTGAGAAGAGGAGTATTTATCCCCTGCTGGATCACATAATAAAAAAGGCTGCACCGTTGTTAATATTAATGTGAAAATGAAGCCCTATGTGGAAGCAGATTTAGTTGAATCACCGTTACAAGTCAACAAGCTCACATGAAACTTAAAACAAGAGGGCATGGGAATACTTTAATCCAGCTCATATTTTAATGCCTATCTCTTCCACATTAAACTGTTAAGCTCCAGACACGGGAGGACTCCTTAGATAAGTCTTCTGCTGGTCAGCACAAAAAAATCCTTTTGAGGATGTGGAAATAATTATATGATAACGATATGGGCTATATTTTGTGGTTCAACATATAGAGGTCAAAGCTTAGGCAGGACTTTCCAGAAAATATGGATCCTACCTGACATTCTTCCACACTTAATTACCCAGATTTGATCATGAAGAACGCTGAGACAATGTTACCGCTGTGACTTACTACGGGTATAAGGATTATCTTAAGGAGAAAAAAATAAAATGGGATTCATTCAGATCCATTTCCCTCTTGGTATTCAAATTTGCTGTGCTCACAGCCCTGGATGGGCATCAGACTGGCTCACAATAGAAAGAAAGTCATTTATTTTATTTACCCCATATGCCAACAAAGATCAAACACAATTTAGCCAATTAAGGTGCAGTGACCAAACTAATTTTATTTGAAAATGGCTGCATCAGTCAGCACTCAGAAATGTTCCCTGACCAGTAGCCCTGATTGAAGCTTCTACTCGCACATACCCACACCAGATGTTTCATTGCTCTTCCCTCTCCGTCACAAGCATTAAAACACTGACGAGTCTTTCACCACTTCCATAATCAATTTAGTCATACAAAACTATAAAGCTATAAAACAATCTTAATTATTGTTTTGGCAATATGATTGAAGAAACAATGATGTTTACACATGGTCAAGCAGTTATAGCACAGCTTTGAACACAGTGTGCTGGAGGAGTTTGGCAGGAATGTGCATTGAACTTTCGATTAGCATTTTCTTATCCTCTGGTCCCTAAATCCCCCCCGTCCCACCTGCTGTGATCTGCTACAGTAATGCTTTTTGCTTTGAAGTGACTGATCTTTTTATCCAGATCTTGGTTTTGCCGTCTCAGCTGTCCACCAACCAGACCAGTTTCCTGGTTTGAACAGTGACCCCGATCTCGCCGGATACTAATTCCGACCTTTCGTCTGCCCATTTTTCATTCATGCTTCATTGCTGACTGGCACCCAGAGCCCCCTGACAGCTGTCCTCTTTGATCAGATGCTTGGCAGGCAGTGACTGAGCTGCTGTGATGGCGTGGGTGTCTCAGCAGATCGCTGCCCCCGGCACAAAGCAGGGACGGGGTACAGATGTTAAGGGGATATAACTGCAGGATCTGTGAGGAATATTTTGATACAGACTGAGCCCCAGAGAGGAAGCCAAGTGGCCTTTACATGGACACAGAAACAAATTATTATATCCAGCAGAGAAATCTCGTTTATGCTGACACAGTGGTCCTCCATGTAAATGCTCGAGCTCCTTCAAACTTGAGTTCAACTCGCATTTTGATGCACCTCCCAGTTTTAACAGCTCCTCTGCAGCACTTATCTGCTCATGTTGATTGTCCCCTGTGCGCTTCAGATGTCCAGAAAATGCTGAGTGCGCATGGCGAGTTACCATTAGCTGCATATTAAGTCTCCCTTTGATAATTAATGCTAAGGAGATAACTGGACACTCTGGCAGGAATCAACCTGGGGTTTTCACACTGGATGGTTTTTAAAATATTTTGGCCTCAATATTGTTCCAAATCAGCTTCAGTCTTCTATGTCCTGTAAAAGGAAAGTAAACAGATACCTTTTTTTGCTCTTATGTACTTTATTAAGGGGATGACTGCAGTTATATCCCCCTTTTCTACAGAACTATTTAGTCAATAATCTTCATTTTTATTAATTTCTTACTTTATTGAGACTAGTGTCCTCTTTGTGTCTCTTTTTGTAATGTTATCACATTTTAAGAAAAGCTATGCATTTCTCTTTATGATTGCAGACATTCTGCATATGCATTTTTATGATTAAACCAATTTTGCTCATTTTCCTCACTAATATGACTGGAATAACCAGAATGTGAGGGGACCTCTGCTGCCACTAGTCGTTTCACATAGGACCAGTTACGATGTGCATTTTCCCTAATTATCTGTGGAAAATGAGACTGGGATCTTCGTTTTATTGTATATAAAAGCAGAAATAATCGGAATAAGCAGTTCCATTTTGTACGCACACTTAGCCTTACATCTGTGTGTGTCTCTGTGTGTGTGATGGAGAGAGTTGTGACAAAGTATGGTGGTAGTGTTCCACAGGCTGATCTCCCCCGCTGATATGAGGTGTTTCAAGTATCCCCATCGCTTTGGTGTCCTTCAAAGTTTGAGGGAGAAACACTAAATTATTCAAATTTTGCTGGAGGTCACGAGAAACAGTCTCACAGTCCAGTCGCCACAACACCAGCATGACGACGGTGTAACTGGCCGAGATGGGTTGAAATTAGACACTGAGAGGAAATCACGAGTTGTGGTTATGCAGTCCATATTTTGAAATTAGAATGAAATTGAGGCTGTAAAATTACCAGAAGTTATTCTCAGTCTGCTGAGGCTTTCATTTTTAATCACTTTTTAATTTTTGCTTTACAAAGATCAGCGTTCGTTATGGAGATGGTTTTTGAATGTTTGACTGAAATGGTTTGGCGTGCTAAATAGGCTGTTGAGTGTTTTGCTTCCTTCCACACTCATAAAATACCTCAGACTAGAGTGATTGAAATGCTGGCTTCATATGGTGAACTTCATGTTTGCTAAACAAAACATGTCTGCCAGTAGCAAATCTGACGTGGATTATTCTGTCACACTGGAGTTCATGCTCCAAACTAGCCCCAGGATATGTGCATGAAACCCAATCCTGCATGTTTTTCACATTGCTGTCTGCAGGCAATCCATGTTGTCAGGTTTATTCATGAACTAGTAATGCACTGATTATGCACAACATCCATATCACACTCCACCCCCCCCCGTTTTCCCTGTTTTGAATGGTTCAGCTATGAAATGGGACCTTTGGGGATTTAATGTAGTACCACGAAGTTGGCAGCTGATTCTTCCTGTTCTACGTGATAATTACGATTGAATTCTGTTCCAGAGGATCTCATGGATGCTTGATTGCATTAGAATTCTTTCCCTTGTGCACCTACAGTGTAGTAGAACATCGAGGTGAACCGAAAAATGGAAATGTTGGAGGTAAAACTTGTGCAGTCTGTAATTTTCTTAAAAACAACCATGCTTTTGTCCACTACTGCAGTGTTTGTCAAACTGGGCTCTAAATTCACACAGTCATGCATGCTTTCCAACTCCAACACACCTGATCTGGAAATGTGTTTTCTTATGCCTCTCTCTGACCAGATTGTCAGTAATTCTTTTAGCTGTTAACTACCAAATCAATAAATTTTGCGTTAGATCTTGAAGTACTGATAATATGAATAAATGTTCCCAAAAATGCCCAGAATCTTAAGATTTTGAACAAGAACACAGCCTCTGTGTCCCTCAGATCAAGGCTTCCTGCCCGTGCCTCATCCATTTTCTGACTGGCAGACCAGACTTTTGAAGGAGCTGTTGTTGTTGTTCCTAAACTATGTAACACTATAGGAAATCTGCTGTTTGAAATTATGAAAAACTGAAGACCAATTTTAGTAAGTTTCCTTTCTCAGAATTCCGGATTTCTATATAACCAACAGAGATTGGAGCTTTTAAGAATCTATGAATAGACGGGATGCTTTTGTGCAGTAACTGTTGTGTAATTGCGGAAAATGTTCAGTCAAGGTGGTTTTCCTTTCTGTTAGCCAAATCAAAACCATTTCCTAAGATAAACGCCAATATTTGTTTCTTTTTTCTTTTTTACAAAGACCAACTTTGTAAATGCAGCTTTCTAATATGTGACAGATTGATGCAGTTTAGGCTCATTTTAGGTTCAGGTTTTGTTTTTTATATACAAATTTTAAGATACAAACAAAATGGCACTTTCATTTTAGAGTGCTGCAGGTTTTTCATGCCCATTAAAGGGATGAGAGGGAAGCAGGCGGATGATATCCTTCAAAATGTAATAATAACATCACTTTCCAAATTTCACCCTTTGCTCTGTTTACCAGTCTATTTCCTTTTGTAAACGGGTGACTGAGTTGTCATAGACAGAACTGCTCCACTTTGTCCTTGGCCTCTTATTGTCATTTAAAACTGATCCCGCTCAGGGTCCTTCACTGTTTATCCGCAGCCCGTTTTCATTGTAGTTGTAATGAGAACCAGTGTGCAATCAGGCATCTGTGTGTAGCACACACCGCCTTTGGAAATGAGGTTATCCCTCCATAGAAGCAGGCTTAGGATGACACGGTGCAGCACCTAGTTTTTTTTCACAAATCAGCAGGTGAACAATGGAAGCTTTACATCACCTGCACTGAACCAGAGCTGACAACCTTATCCGCTCGTCTGTGTTTTGCTTTAAAGACAAGGCAAAATAGAACAGGCAACAAATATGGATGTTTATTAGCCATGATCACCAGCAGGCCTGTCTGTAGTATATATATATAAAAAACAGCCCTGTCAGGTAGTTGTGTGTGTGTTGATGAGTCAGCTTTGTTTAGTTTGACACACATGTGAGTAATGAGGGATAGTGTTTAGGGCTAGCAAAGTTTGACAAGTCTATTCGTTTGGGGTTTTGAGCTTCTACCCCTTGATCAGTGTTTTCATTAATAATTGACGGCAACATCTGCTCTGGAGAATTCCTTGTCAAGTCCTGCAACTTGAAACAGCAAATGTCTGAACAATTTTAATATGGACTCCTGATATGATTTCGCTCATAATTCCCAACTGCTGAAATTGAAGAAAAAGTCCTGAAAGTAGCAAGCATGAATTATTGACGACCATGTGGGCTTCTTTTCTATGCTGTACAGATGCTGGAGATTTTTCAGCCAATACTTTGATATACTGAGTTTCTGAAAGCCACTTGATCAATGAATTGTTACAATAATGTGATTTTTGTCTTACTTGATGGATAAAAGACAGCATTGGAAATATGTATTATTAGGAGTTTAAAATGCGAGATTCTCCTTTCATGGGCTTAAATATGATTTACATATTGAGAAGTTATCTCTGAGTGTCATTTGTGTAAATTCTATGTAAAAAGGGCAGGAAGTCCGGAGCAGATGCCAAGGAAAGCTTTCCCACCTTTCATCTTGTGTGATAGGTCACACCAGCAGCATCCAAATGCAAATAATGGAACATGTCCGTGGCCTTTTCACAAACTGAGTTTTTACAGAAAAAAAAAACATGAAATCACTCAAAGGTTTCCATGGAGCAACTTTGTCACTTATTCATCACATTGTGGCCCTGAGTAGAGGGCTCTCCAACAGAGTGAATAGTTCAAGCTCCTCAAGCACTTCAAGCACATCTCTGTTGTGTAACTCTTTCTGTGCTTTGATGGGCAGCACAGATTACCAATTGTGCTGGAAATTTCCAGAGGCAACAATTTTATCCTTAGTGAGGTAAAAATATTAGGATGACTTTAATTAGAAGGATGGAGAGCTCATAACGAGATTCCAACTTTGTAATTAAAATTTCTTGGAGAAATGAAGCGAATCAAAGACTAAATGAGCGTAAAGGTTAATCGTCGGCTCAATAGCTGGGAGGTTGGTCTTAGTGAAGTTTTTGGATTGTCAGTGATTTTAAGCCTCTTCAGGCTGCTAACATCAGCTGTGCTCTGACATGAAACTAATGAACATGTAAATTACAAGCTCTGACAAGCATTGTCAATTAAAGGTTAATGGTTAATCATTAGCATGTGGAAGAAATGCCAAAAAGCCCAGCAGCAAGGAAATCCAAATTATTTATAACCATGACAGTTTGACAGGCTCTTGGATAGACTGAGAGGAAGAGAAGATGACAAAGTATCCATCTCTTGGCTGTGTGAGTGCCTGTGTGTCTGTAAAGAAACGGCTGCTCTGCATTGTGTGCCAGTCCTGCCCAAACCGTCGTCCCTCTGGCTGAACGTGAACGGTTATTTACAGCACGACTTCCAAACCTTATTCTTGTCCCGGGAGATTCAACTATTTTTAAATTGTGGGTGTTCCAATGACTACGTAAACTAAAAACTTCTGGTACTGTGAAACAGTCGGTTGTACATTTGATTCTTGACATGCGATGAATAGGGGACATCAGATTCCACCATGTAGTCATGTCATAGTCGTGTAATCTTCCCATTTGTTACATGTTAATCCTCAAACTCGCCTCTTGGTCGTGAAAGATAATTCTTTATTTTGAAACAAAACCTGAACATTTGCACCGAGCCAGCTCTGTGTGGTTGAAGCCAGTAGCCGTGACTTGCTCATAGTGTGAGGTCATTATCGATTTAAAATAATCCCTCCCCATGTACGGGATTATCTCTGTTTACCAAATATAGCAGAATGTATCAGAGCCCAGGTGTATTCAATCACACCAGCAGCCAACACTGATCCGTTCTAATCCAGCCAATGACAGGGTCTATCAGCACGGGTTGTCATGGTGACAGCTGATACGCTGGGATGGAACGGAAGGCTTTTGTTAAGAGCGATGATCAGCTGTGTATATGTTTAGGTCCGCTTGCATTCTGCCCAATGTTCTGTCATGACATTTTTTCCTTCTAAAAAAGAAAATTCTTGCAAAAACAGTTTCAAAATGCTGTGAAATGTTTGCAACTGATGATATCTTGGATGAGATTTGATCCACAGGTGTAGACTGCTTCTTCAGTTTTTTTTTTTTTTTTTTTTTTTTTTGTCTTTTGGTCCCTCTGAAGTGAAGCCCCTCTTCAGTCGTTGTCTCTACCTGTGTGGTTTTGGGGGCTTTGTGTTGGAATACACTGAGATATGAAAAGGTTCAAAAACCTGTAGGAGCTGTTGACTTTTCAGCCCGGTTGGGTGATACTGTAACACAGGACCCATCTCAGTGAGTGGTCTGTGCTGGGATGTTGGGAGCCCATGATGTTTTTGTCAAAAGCTGTTTCACGATAAAGGGACAGGCTGAGACTCCTGCTGCACATTTCTTTGGGACTGGATGAATCTATGCGCCGGACTCCTGTTCTCTGCAGTTTGTCTCATGCACAAATGAGATATTGTGGAGTTTAGCTTTCTTTTAGAGTGCGGCACTTGCGTGGGTGCTGGCTGGGCTATGCACATATGTGTTGTTGAAGTTATTTTTATTTTCACCTTTCAATATGTGAAATAGGGTTCTTGTTTGTGTGGGAGGAAATAAACTGCACACCGAGGAGTCTTTTTCACAATAACATCACGCTGCACCTGTCTAATCACATGGAAGATTAGACTCGGCTGAATTAACACCAGAGTCCTCTGCCTACACATGAAAATCACTGCTAATTTAAAACTGATCTAATTTCTCGGCAGATTTTGATATGAAAGTTGGAATGTGTACTGTGTAATAACCTGATGCTGTTGTTTTGAATGCCTGAGTGCAATACCATTTCTTAACATGTATAAAGAAATGCACAAAATCAGGGCCAAGTGTTTATTGCTTTTTACTGAAAAAATCTTAATTCATTTGTGTAAGTTTGCATAGTTTCTTTTCTTGTTTGCCAAGTCTCTGCAGTAGTTTTAACATTGTTACAAGCAATGCCATGTAGACTCAAATGATATCTTCAGAATTACAGATAATTTCCCCCTGTACAAGACGGATATTAGTAAGACTAAAGCTAGGTTTTTATTTGGAAATGTTTAGAAAGTACATCAGAAGATCATTAAAAATGCATTTCTGTGATAATTCATTTCCATGTTATGGCTTTTCAGGACAGGTTGACGTGATATTCGAGGTTGTCCACAGTGAGTGAAGCTTTTGGGTCGACTGCACACACCACAAAGACCAAATCCATTTCTCATCTTCATATTTAAACACGCACAAAGAATCCAGCCCGATAGATATTGAATGCCCTTTCCTTCGCTCCCCTGAGATTACCTGTCCAGCTTGTCATGGTCGGCTGATGTGGACATTGTTTCAATTTTGTCTAGGAATCTGGTGTTTGGGCAGATGTATGTTCATTCATCACTACCGTTATGGTGAAGTGACATTCCTTATCAAGATCTTCAGATGAGTTTCTGAGAGCTAGCTTGGTTGCAGAGTACGAATAGATGGACCTCTAGCTGGGTAACTCTGCATAGATGATGAGATTCCACTTCTGTTTAGCCCTGAAACCAAACTCTATCTCGTGCTTGAATGCACCAAGAGCAGGAAAATACACTAAAATACAAGCGATTTTAATATTATGCATTGAGAGGAGATGTAATGTTTTCAGCATACCAATTTTAGTTTCCTGAGGCAGTTCATCACTCAAGACAAAACTCAAAGTTTAAAGGGAGCATTACTGAAACACTTGTCACTGCCATCTTTGTTTTGCATAAATGTGAAGATAAAAGAAAATGTACACTAAGGAGAAATCATACCTGGATATCTATCTGAGGAAAAAATATCTTTTCTCGCATCTGTCTCAGATGGAAGTCAGTTCTTTAGCAATTTCATCGAGATTAAAATAGCTAGCTAATAGTGTTTCCAGATAATCTTGCCAATAGCCTCAAAATAAAAAATCACCAGTTTTCTGAGAGCCTCAGTGTGAGCTCGCCTGGCCATCCCTGTTTTATAGATCGGAAAAAGAGCCCAAAAGCACTGGTTCACCTAAACAGGTCAATTTACTTCCATGGACAAAGGCCAAAATACATCATTGCAACTTATTGCCAGCTCTTTATGTATCTCTGTTGGATTCCGTCTTCTCTTGGTTCTCAGTGAACCATGGCTCTGTAAGGCAGTGGTCTCAAACTGAAAACAGGACTGCAATTTCCAAAATAAATCAGTCCAAATGATATTTTCCTTTGCTACAATTACCTATTATGTATCTCTTTACAGATATGACACATTAATGAGAGTTGAGCAGGAGATTATGGCCTTAATGGAATGCCATTTAGAATGAATATTTATGTCTGAAGAATTAGATTAAAAATGATAGTCTGAGCTCAGTGAGAAAGCAGATTTGATCTCACAGAGTCTTATTCATAGACTAGTCTTAAATGTTGATTTACCAGAAGAAATTATCTTTTTCAAGCAGTACAGAATATTTTGTAGATCATCTCAATCAAATCCCAGTCACTCACAAAAAGACAGACATTAAACAGTTTCCATTAGATGTAAAAGCTTTTGGCATAAGCATATCCTATCTCATTCTATATATCATATCTGATCTTTAAATAAAGTTATGTACAGAGAAATCTATCTTTGTAAAACTCCAATTTCAAATCTTAATGATAATTTAGAGGCTGTGGTTTGTCCAGTTATTATCAAGTCAGGTTGATCAAAATTAAAAAAATGTACAGTTGTATTAGTATTCAGACTCTTCACAGCATTCTAAAACATTTCTAGGTATCTTTTTTCACAGTTTATCATATGATGATAAATAGTATTTTTTTCAGGCTTTCAAATATCCTATATAAATACTTGCTCACATTAAACGTCATTCAGGAGTCATTTCAAAAGTGTATGTCTGTCTTTTTTACATGGTATCGTGGACAACACGCCTGAACCAAAATAATCTAAAGGTCTTTCAGAAATGGAATGAAATATTGACTACAAAGTCTTTTTAAAGCCATAATAAAATTCAAAACTGGAAATAAATAATAATCTAACTATGTAATTATTGTGCAGAATTTTCAGGAAATTTCATAAACACTTTTTCTGCCTTTTGGAGGTCAAGTAATATTCTAACTGAACTATTTCACTTTTCCAGAATCTTTTATGGCGTTGTAATGAGATTAGATCCTGAGCTGGAGTGTTATTGACCTAAAGCCAATAGTTTTTTTTACATTTTTTATGATTAATTCATCATTTTTGAGGGGCTGTCAGGAAACTACTGAATTGTATATCATCCTGGGAAGTTAAGCTAATACTGGGGAAGTTAATAAGCCATAAATCATTAAATATTTCTATACTGTTTTGATGAGCCTTTAAATGCTTGCTGAGAGCTGAGAAAGACCTTAGAGAGTTACTAAATACACTCCCAGCTCCATCACAGATTTATTCTAAAATCCATTCATTAACCAGGAAGTAATAAATGTGCTGTCGTAAGTTCACCTGCTTTTACCTTCTCTTAAATCTACAAATGGTTGCATGCAACTAAAGGCAATTATTCCCATATCTGCAACTTCTTAGTCTCCTCTTACTTTTGCATCTGAATGAACTTTTCACTGTTGTTGATCTCTAACAGGCGATAACTGCCCTAATGTTGCACCTGTGCACATTAGATCCATTCATTAGAAAATGCCTTGTGTGCTTTGGCAGATGCCTTTTTTACCACTGCCAAAGGTCAATAAGTTACTAATGACCTAATAACAATTTAATGTGTTAATTTCTATCCTTTCCTCTTTTGCAGGTCATGTGTGAAATTAGTTTTTTTTAACAGCCTATTAAACAAGAACCGCTGCTGCTGCCAAAGACTGCATTCCTCTCTGTTAGTCCTCGTTTAGAAACTTCACAGAATGTCTAAGCCATACTCCCCAAACTTAAAAAGAAAAAACTCACAGAATTTTAATGGCTGTCAGAGCAATTTGCACAGGGCACGTTCAGTTCTCTGTCTGACATTTTCACAGTTTCAAACAAAACAAACAACAAAGTTTTAAAATTCATTCTCTGAGATGATTTTGCACAGAACCTGCTTTGCATCCAAAATGGATGCAGGTGTTGCCTCCCTGACATTTCCATTATAAATGCTGCTGCCCACTGTGGGTAATTGTGTGCAAAAAAACAGCCATGAATTAGTTTAAACTTAAGCAAATGGCTTTAAGCTAAGATTTTTTTCACACTTAGAATGTCTAGATATTAGAGACATATTAATATAGCCATAAATCACAGACAACTTTAGAGAGAACACATATAGATTTAATCTCTATTTTTTTTCTAAAATGATTTCTCCTCCAGATATCTCCTGAATATCTGACAAGAATTTCACACATTATGGCCTTTATACCTACAGGCTTAGAGGGTGACACAAATGAAAGGCAAAGAAGTTTTAATATTAACCAAACCAAAGTTACCAAAGTCTTTTCATGCTAAAGCAGTAAAGCGTACAAAACTGTCTTGTCCAGCTGTTTCTATACCTGTGAAGATGGGGATAGCAGCGGCTGTGTTATCACTGCAGGCCTTAGCAGCAACAGCATTCCTCAAACTCCAAACAGGTGCTTTGCGAGTTGAGTCTAAATGCCAGCATTCACCTCATTAATAGCAGCAAACAGGCTCTCAAAACCGCTTTTGGATAATTGAATGAGATTTAATGAGATCAGACCAAAAACGAGGACTGCAAATATTTCGTCACTCCTCATTCTGTGCTTGGAAAAAATAACATCATAGCAAGATAACAGCTAGGATTGATTGCACAAATTGAACAAACATTTTTCACAACTCCAGCTACTGAAGTCCCTTTCTCAGCATTTCTTCTTTTCTGTTCTGTGTGAAAATGGTCACTTCTGTCATGTACTATATTGCTCTGATTCTGAAACAATCTTCTGAGAAATATTTGAAACGGATCGCCGACGGCCAACAAGCAGCTGGTGAAGTTTTTTTTTTTCAGAGAGGCGACAAAGGCATTAATAAACTGAACTTTTTAATGATGTATTTGTAGCTGCTTGAAACGTAGATAGAAAACTCAGTCCCTTTTTGAGCCTCCTGGGTAATAGATCCGTATCATTCTGAGCTTAGCTCATTGTAATGCTGGATCTGCGTTTCATTATGGAGCAGCCCATCACTCCTTCTCTCTGCATGAAAGATGGATAAAATGTTATCTAATTTATTCAACTTGTGTTTGAGCTATATCATGATCTATGGTGTGTGTTTAGAATGGCTCATAAAACTGTACTACAACAAATTGACTGTATTCATTTCACTTTGGTGCCCAGAGTTCCATTGTGTATCTGTATGGGCTTCATTGTTGCAACTGACTAGATAAAAATATGGAATGCATTTATTTTAAAGTTATTTCGTGATCATCACAAATATTGTACTTCACTAAAACTTTCCCTTTGCCCTAAAGACAAAAGTAACACAGCTGCAAAGACATAAAACCTGTTCTGATGTTGTGAGTCTCAGACTAAACTTGTGTAACTTGTATCCTGCCCACCGCAGTCCTCTCAGCTTCAAAAACAGTCTGTGTCAGGGGTATGAGATGAAAAGGATTACCCATAGTCTTAAGCTGATAAGTATAGAAACACTGAGATGGGAAAAGGTCCGGTCTAGCCAAATGATAAGCTCTGGTTCATGAATATATCTCATGCTGGTAGTGTCCGGATGTGATTATACAGAAGAGACAAGCATTTTATTACTGTACCAAAATTAGACTGTAAAAGGACAAAAAGGGACTAAAGATAATGATGATTTCTTTAAAATGGCTTTCTGCCTCTACTCAAAGACATTACAAACAGTTTTGAGAGAAAATGAAAAGAAACAAGAACCACGCACAGTCACTGGTGTAATTTTTCCACAACCCACTTAAGACTTTGTCTGGATGTATGAAGGCAATAATATCTGCACTATTAGTTAACTTTCAATCATAACTTATCCATCTCTAATGAACACCGCGGATCGTTTATTTTGTGAAACTTGTCAAAAGGCCAACAAATAACCTCAGAGGCGAAATCTATGATAGCATCTCATATCCAGTCAGTTTATTAAAAAAAAAAGAGGTTTAAGGAGAACTGACCTGACATCCTATTGAATCTGCTCATGTTTCCCCGGTGTTTATGGTAAATGCACTTGTTTAATGCTACTCCTTTTTCAACACTCCTTCTTCTGCCCACAGAAATAAGTAACATGCCTACTTGAGAAATGTGAAATGGCCACACTCACGTGACGGGTTCAATTACTGCTTGGGACACTCAGACTGAATACTAACCAGATGTCTCGAGCTGAACCAGAAATACTTTCCAATGTGTGCCATTTATATCCTGGCCAAAACTATCTATGCCATATGCAGCATTTCAAATGAACCAATTTGCTGTTATACTTTAATCTTAAAGTCAAACATGCATGAAGGGGCATTTTCAAACCGTGCGCCTCCACTGTGGACTTTGACCGTCACAATTATTCAAGGTAGAACAGATTTCTAATACCCCACCCATGAAAGCAGCACAGGATTTAAGAATAAGGAGGAATTTTCGTCTCTAAATGACAGAGCCAAGTAGGGCAGCTGCTAGCAAAGAGAGACTTTAAGCGAAATAGACATCCAGTGATTGGGGTTGAGGGTTTGACCAGAGTCACTGCCCTGGAAAAGAGGAACACTATGAGACGACAGCAGATGTGCTTTTGTTAATCTGGGGAAGAGCATAGGCATGAGACGCAGGAACACTCAGAAATTCGTGGTAAAACCTTAACCATTACGATGCCTCTAATGTTACTGTCTCCGGTCATCTGATTTGGCACACTTAAATATCTTCTTTCTTACTCAGTCACGCTTGAACTGGCATTAAATAGCAACTTTCACATTATAGACTAAAGCTGAACGAAACGTGTCAGGCAGGGAACTATTTAATTACTTTGATCGTCTCTTTTCCTACAAATTTCGGCAAAATCACAAGTCTATTCTGAAGTTCTTCATATATTTGCAAGCATAACAACCTCAGATTTAGAAAAAGGTAAAGCATTAATCTAACTGAGATACATTTTACCTTTCACCGTTTCCACTCCATAATAAAAAAGAGACATTTCAACAGAGCAAATGTTTCGTATACGATTGATCCTCAGTCACTAAACAAGATATCTTAATTTAGATAAATATTAAAGGTTGAGGAATGTATTTGGAGGGTTTATGGATGAGGATTTTGTGTTATTTGGTTCTGTAATATTCCAGGTGCTCCTGTTTAACTGAAAGTCAGATTAGCAAAGCTGTGATGCAATAATTGTAATGTGTTGCAGGGTTTATCAACAACAGCATGTTTGTGAGGTTGGCTGGATCCAATAAGATATGCTGCGCAGTTAAATTGATTTGTAGCTTGTCCCATTAAACAGCTGCAGTAAGCCAGTTTTGCAGAACAGTCTGCTTTTGGAAACAGCAATCCAAAAATCTGCATCATCACGAATGAGGAGTAGAGACTTGTATCTATTCTTTTTTTTGTAATTACTGTTTTTTTTCCTGTTATCGGTATATTTCTGCCTGTATACTATACAAGTGTACGTAAAAGGGGTGTTGCATACTTCCAATCATCATTTTGCAATAACCATATGGGTGTTCACCAAAGTATTTTTCATACTTGAACAAGAAATGTTGAAATGGAAAAATTGAGTCTCCAACCAAAGAAAAGAGATACAAAATTAATTTCCCACAAAAAGGAACACAACTTTAACATTTTAACACCCCACACCACCTTTTTATTCATTCAAGGAGAACTGTGTATGTGGACATGACCAACAAAGTAAAGGGATACAGTATTATTCAGATACAGTTAGTCATAATTTGTCAGTTTAGATAATCGTACAGCCCACACAAAATGTGCTGTTCTTTGTACATTGTAGCCAATGATAAAGTGAATACCTTTGGCAGAGTGATGTTATGGGATAAGTAAAGCCCTCATAAATGATCATCAGCCAACAGTAATGAGAGGAGACCATTACATAAACTTCAGAATTGTCAGATCAGTGGCTCACTGGCAGCATATTCCTGACGTTGAATTCATTTGCTTTTGCTTCACTGCATGGACGAGCGTCTTCTTTTTAAACACAAAGAGAGAGTAGGTCACCAACGGACAGAACCTATTTTTCTTCCCTCGGCAGCATTCAACCTCAATTCCAGGAACGTCTAAGTAAGAACAGATTTTTTTCTTTCTTGGGAAACCATAAAATATGTTTTCTCATATCTGTTTTTCTCTTTCATTGAAGTTGCTGCAGGACATGATTGAGTATTTAAGAACCCTGAGGATAAACAACAGGCTTGAAAAAGATATTAGGGATATTCTTTACAGCAGAGCCCTGAATGATAGGATGCACAAGATGGTGATTTGTTGTAGATTTGGACTGTCTGCCTGTCATTTCCTGTAGAGGGTTGAAAGAATACGGAAAGTCTACTGCATAATACAACAGTATATAGATACAATTATTATTTTATTGATTTATGAATTCCAATAGAAGATATTTAAGTTTAAATAATTTCTGAAAGACAGAACATGCATGATAGATTCTTGTAAATTATGGAGATCTTGATCAAAGAGATCATCTTCTTTGTCAAATGAAGCATTTCTTCCATTAGTTTTTGGCTCGCTGTTGTTCCTTCATATGTCTCATGTGTCTCATCCTCTTTATTTCATAGTAATTCAGATAATTCGTATGCAATTTGTATGAAACTGTGATTGTGAATGTGATCGTTTCCTCAATTAAAAGCACATCTGTGTAACAGACAAATAAATATATGGTGTATTCTTTTTAATGTTTTTGATAAGTATTGCCTGGAGTCAAGATGACACACTGCATACTTTGTCAGAAAAGATCGCTTGTTCATGCAACTATGGCCAATCATGTGTCAGCAATGTAATCCAGATAACAAAGACAGTGTAGGTCAGTCTAACGTCACATCAAACATCACCATAGAAAGTTGCTTTTACTTCAAAATTATTGTTGAAGAAAGAAGTGTAAAGTATTCTGGTGCGTGCAAAATTGATTTAGCATGACTAAAACAGCAGAAAAGAAAACTGTGCGACATCATCTGAATGTCAAATTATTTTAAAAAAGGCTTACCTCTACATATTTAATCAAGTAAATATGATTAAATAGCTTGTTTGTTCATGCACACAAATATGATCTGGTGATTAAAGTAGAGTGATAACATTTCCTGCTTTTGATACTTGAATTGAATACTGAAAACAGTATTCTCAGTACTGTCCTGTTAAATAACCAGTCTTATCTCTAAACCTAAATAGTACTGAAAGCCGTTGTTTTTTTCATGCTCATGAGGAAATTAAAAGCTACTGTTGTAACAGAATTGTAACAGAAGTATTTTCACTTCCTCAAATCTGAGCTTGATAGATTTTAGGGAGGACAGCAACAGTTCTCAAGTTTAGATTACATCAATACTCTAAAATAAAACTTGGGAAAAAGTACCAATCTCATTGTGTCTCTTTTGGAATATATCTGAGAGAGAACAGGGTGCTCTTACAGAAAATAGAAAATCAATTTGTTCCTGGTGAAGTTCTGTTGTGTCAGGGTCCCATTTGTGGGTGAGAAGAGCATTGCCTACACAATGCTGAACTTCAACGAGCTGCAGCCTCATTTTCTCCATTCTCCCAATCTAATGGATACTTTACTTTTCCTACAGTTGTGTTCCTCTGTACCAGTTTGACACATATTAATTTATTTTTCATCTGCGCTCAGTAGCACTGACAAAATCAGAGTTATGAGGAGCCAGCCCTATTTGCAGAAGCTGAAAACAAATAGTTCAGTGGAACTGTGATGATGCATTTGAAGGCAAATATTGTTTATATTTTACAGATGGTTCTATGGCTGGAAGTGGATGGACCAAAATTCTGCTTAACAAGAGGATTAAGTATCCAGAAACTTTTGAGAAAATAAATCTAACTGACAAAAATAAATACCTTTATGATTGATAAAGGATGTTCTTGAGAGAACCAGCATAAGCACATTTCCAAATAAATGAATCTTACAGACTTTTGTTGCATTGTGGAGACATGTTTTTGTGATTTTTTTTAAAGTAAAAAACTTAAAGAAAAAGCAAATTTTAGAATAGAACATTCCAGTTTGAATAATAATCTGTTACAAATTGAACTTTTATTCACTTTGCGTGGGAATTGGCCAGTTTTGAGGAGCACTATTTCTTTATTCACTGTAAGGTTTAGTGTTTTTGCCCAAGTCTCTAGCAAAGACAAGACAGCACAGCAAAAAGAAAATCCTGTTAATAACATAGATGGCACCAAAAGTGCTTCCACTCTCACAAAAAAGCAAAAGAATCAGAATTCATACTGAAAACTTTGCTTCAAAGGGAAATGTATATTGAGTCTGAGTAGCAGGAGAATACTGAAATAAACAGACAGATGGGGAAGGGAATTGAAATAGTGTTTATACTCTCTTTATTCCATCTTTATGTTCTTGGAAGTGTTGCTTCTGCCCTGCAAAGCTTTTTGAGTTGCATCTGAGTTCTAAAGTCTAGAGTTTGGGCTGCTCCTTGTTAATTCCTTTGACTTGCACTGTAGATTTCCTTCCAATCTTTTTATTTTACTCAAATAATCAGGATAACAAAATACAAACCCACACTGCAACCAAAAATGTATATTATATTTAATTATATTTTACTATTATAAATTACTCATTTAGATTCTAATTATGTCCAATTGCTGCTGAATCCTTCCAACCAAATTTTAGGCAATTTACCCCCTTAAGTACAAGTTATTAAGTATAGGCTTTTACTATTGCTCCTCATGTTTCCTGGGATGAATCTGTTTAAAAAATGTCAAATCATCATGCAAGAGCAGGGAGCTAATTCTCAAGCTATTTGCTGCTTCCATGTCTGAGTTATACTCCTCAATTTCAAAGTTTAACCATCATATGCCTGATCACTCAAAAGTTTGGAAGTTTGTGAAGAACATATCCCATCATGCACTGGGCATTATAGGTCTGGTACAAATGGATCATGTCAGCCACAATGTACTGGCTTGTAGCAAATCTTTTTTTGAAGTATGGAGGGGGAAAAAAGCCGCCATATCTGGGAATGACATTTTTGTAAAACATGCAACAGCAAACCAGGATACGCATCTATACAGCATGTGGTTACCAGTGATAAATCAAAGTGCTGTGCCGTGATTATTTCTGTGAAAAGTCATCAGCATTATGACACTCAATTGGTTGCCAGCTGCTCTGGTGTACAGAGTGACGGTGATGAATCACCAGCATTGTGTTTTCTAATTCACCTCACATCAGCTCTGGTGCCTACCACCTCATTTTTCCTCTGCCTCATGTGCACAGATACAATCATTTAGTTTTGGGATTTGGGATTTTTCTGAATGCACGTGTGTGCATGTCTCTGTGTATGTAAGAGGCTGAGTTAATTTCTGGGAACTCTGCGCTGATATATGGGTAGCAAATTGGACAGATGCTTCCATTCTCGGCACTCTCAATATCCTCCCTCTATCCCCTATTGTGTTACGTCCAGAAAGCAACCACCAGAAAAATATTAAATCCTGATGCAATCACACAGAGCCCTGGCCATATCACAAAAAGCCTTGGTCATAACCCCCAAAGAGCCTTGAAACCAGAATATTGAAGGTGCCGGGACAGATTACAAAAGGACATAAAAGCTACGCAGTTACTGATCAAGCTTACTGGAACTCTGATGCGTATCTATGAAAGGGACTCAATAAAATCGACCTTCCACTGTGTGCAGGATCTGTGTTTCCATTCCAGTTATATTAAGTCTCAATGTTATCTTTAAAACATTGTGTGCTTAAAACAATAACCAGGACCAAAAAAAAGATCCTTCTTACTGATAGTCTTGAAATAAAACAGCTGTAGTCTTATTAAATGCTTGAGGGCATGTGCAGAAATGGTTTCAATATGGAAAAGCTCGAATTTGTAGAATCAGAATGACAAAGAAACATTTTTCCAAGTAGCCACAGCTAGCTTTCATGACTTCTAGTATTTGATCTTGCCCTTTTTGACAGAGTTGCTCATACCCAGCCATATGTCTGCATCCTTATTTCTTATTTGGACAACATGATATTATTTGTGTCGATGCACAATGTGAAATATCTCAAATTGCTTTGTAAGCATATCTTTGGTTTAAGTATCAGAGATGTCTGCAGCAGGATTCTGAATGTCGTCTATCTTCCGATGAGGTCACTGAAGTGTTGTTGTAGTTAGTCTCCAGCCTATCTGTACTGGGGTAGACCTTGAGCTCTTTGCCCACAGATCACAAAATGAGTTAGACATATGGACTGTAGAGGCATCATGTTGTCCATTTCTTCCTCTAAACATAATTGGATTGGATATGCATTAACTGTCCCTCCAATGTAAGGACATAACCTTGTATTAAATGCAGGACTAAATTTACTTTCTATATCGTGTGAGACTCAATTTCATGTAACACAGCTTTGACTAATGACCAGCACCACTGCCTCAAACTGCCCTCTGATAATCTATAATAACATGAAAACTACAACAGCTTGCGAAAATCCTTTTAACTCATTTTGCTCCCTGTGGGATATTAACAGCACAAAACTATCTGTCTTAAGCTATGTGGTAAGAGTAGAAAGAATTATTAGGATAGGGCCCTGAGGCTGTTGTTTGTTCACGTTTCCTTGTGGATTTGAACATAATATTGTCTTTGAGTACTTCGCTCACTGTTTGCAAGTTCTCACAAGTAATAGTAGGGAATCTGACAGAAGTCCCATAAGGAAAAGACACTTGTCCTAATGATTGTAAAGACTGCAAGTTCAGTTTAGGTACAAATTGAAAATCAACTGTGCTGGCAGGTCACTCTGTCTTTTGATCTTCACGGCCAGAGAGTTTCCTTTCCGGGGGTGAGGAGGCAGCAGTTAAAGCAGGAATATATGATAGGGCAGTTGGTGACAAGCAGGTGGATGGATGGACATGTAGGGGCAGCATTAGTAGTGAAGTAGCCAAGCCACCATTCCCAGAAGACCAGTGAGGTGGCTGTTAGTAAGAGTGAGTGCTATGGCTAAGAGTCTTGACAGCATGGTGCGTGGGCTGGAATTTATACTGCACTTTTACAGTCCACCCTTCCAACATGATGCCCTGGTATCCTTACAGAGATAGATGCTCCACAGTCAGGTGGAATACATCAGCGCTGGCAGTTATTCAGGATTCATACCTGCTTGTTTTTCTTCTTTGGGTCCTAATGACAATTGTAAAAGAAAGATGGAGGATGTTTTTGCTGTACGCAAATGAAAAACTGAGGTTGACAAAGTGCTTGAGACACAATTTGTGTGCTGGGGAAGGTTTTTCTGAGGTGCATCAAAATTCTGTTTTTTTTTAGATAGAAAATTAACATAAATCTGGTTTCACTCTTACTTCTTACATTTAGAATAAGCAATGAATATGTATTCCCATTGATAAACATCTGGAGGGCTTTCAGATTTAAAAATTACACAGTGTTTTCTACATTTCATGAAAAGAAAATTGAAGCATTCACTTTAATCGGAGAGAAACAAAAGCCCCCCCCCCCCTTTTGTGCATGGAAAAAAACAGAGGACAAATTTGTTAAGTTGATTTTAAATTTAGACAAAGTTGGAGCGTAAACTGACTGGAACTGGATTTATAGCCTCTTTTTTCTGAAAGGGGCAAATTTAATGTAGTCTGCTTCCAAGAAGAAAAAAACAGACCTGACTTCAGAAAACACTCGGGAAGTTTTAAAGATTTATTACAAAAACACAGGCTCATAAGGTGAATGATGGCAGACAGTACCAAATGATGAGGAGCTCAGAAAGCTGACGGCAGTCAGGGCAGAGTGAGCGGACTTTGGTAAGAAGTGGAGAGACGCTGATCTACTGACTGAGCTGACCGAGAAGTGGGGAGACGGACAGGGCTCTGAGTTGGGTGTTAACAGCGTGGCAGATGACCTTTGCAGCTAAAGTGGATGGAGGTGAGTTTGGATGGCAAACAGAAGGCTGATGAGTGGGCAAACAGGCTGGCAGAAGAGAACAATTCAGAAGCACAGGAGTGACATTGTTAGAAAAACCGCAAGCAGCTGATCTTGGCATTGGCTTAAGTGCATTGACTACCACAGAAGGCTATTAAGGGATCTGGCAAACACTGGGATGGAAGTCTTCTGGAAGCTGATGAGATGATGAAGTGCCGGAGTGGCTGCCCTGTGTGAGCTGCGTTAGAATTTGCCTCCCTGAAGAATGGACACACCTCATGGTGTGAGGTAGGTCATGAACATTCCTTTTTTCTTTTAAGAAGTACTTCCAAAACTTAAAGGAAACTTCCATACACATTTTAGTTGCGTAGGATCTAAAAAAAAAGACAATGGGGAAAAAAGGAGGACTTAAAGCAAGAAAACACAAGTGTATCCTTCTACACAGCTAAGAGGCTGCAAGGAAGGGAATAGGGGGAGATGATAAGATGGACGAGCATCATTTTATTTTGCCTCACCCCTCTTTTTTCTTTTCCATGCTTCCTCCTGTCTGTGACACAGAAATGGATGTCAGTGCATTATCCTGTAGTAACTCACAATTCCTGAAATCAATTCAATGGTAGAAAGAGAAGCATAATTGGAGTGAGAGAGGATGCTCAGGTGTGTCTTCGGATGTAATAAAAAGCTCTGACGCAGTATGCTACTTTGTCACAGTCATCTGAAAGATGGCAAAGGAAGCAGCACAACAATGGACGCAGGATGCAGCTGTGCCACATCAGGAGCCACTTCCACACATGGGACTGAAGTGACCCCCATGCCAGATAGGCTGTGTCTGTTGTTTACTGGTATAATGTGGTTCAGGGGGGCTTGTTAATGCCTTTCTTACAGATGATTCAGTACAGTCAGGTGTTCAGCCTCTTTATGGCTCAACTGTCCCCTGTGTGTGTATTAGCAGGGAGACAATCTTTAGGGAAACGAACAATTTTCATGTGTCTCAAAAGTTGTAGATGTAGGGAAGAAATACAACCATCCTTCAAAGTAATTTTTGGAGAATCTGTCGCTATACAGTATTGACTCTTTTCTCTCTTTATGCCATGGGCTATTATTTGTGCAAAGATACATCTGTTTGCTGGATATATGACATGAAATTACACACATTCCACTCCTGCCCTCCCAAAAATTTGGCAGATTCACAATCCCCCAGGTACAGAACAATTAAGGTCGGGATTTCAAGTTAAATTGTGTGCTCTCATGTGTGAACTGCACACGTGTTTGTGTATGCATGAGTAGAAATGAGGAAGTGATTACATGTATTCTCAGGTTGAAAGATTGACATTGAATGGAATGGAACTTTCTCATCTGAAGATGAAGACAGATTGGTGACGTCTAACCATACAAATGTCCTGCTATCATTCTCTCGTTTGCAAAATGATGATAAAGTCTTGTTAACAGTGCATGATTTGACATCGGAGATAAATTCATCAAGTACCTCATTAACCAATAAATGAACTTATTTAACATCCCTGCTCAGATAGATAGTGCCAGTTTGTAACAGTATATGACAACTGTTGGTAAAACATGAATGTCCTTTGCAAGACTAATTTGCCTTTGGAAATTGCCATAAAGCAAGGCAATCATGCTCACGCTCAACAAGCAGACACCAAAGCCTCTACAAAACAGCTGACATCCCTTATTGAAGCCTTTTGGGATTTGATGGTACCAATATATTCCTGAAATAAGTTTGGAACACCTGGCCTAATCCCCAGACTGAAGACAGGCCTCATTTCCTTTCCATCTGTCTGGCTGCTGGGCCCAGATGTGCTGAAGAAGAGCAGTAATGAAGGCAGGGAGGAGAGACTAAAAACTGAGAACAAACAGGAGAAAAATAAAGCAAGCTTGTATCACTTGTAGGAATGTTTATAGCACAATAGATAGACCATTATGAACAGGTGACCATCAGTTCACACTTTTTCCCTCCGTTTCATACTTTGGATTGAGCATTTTTACATCCTGGTCTTAGCTTCTAATCAGAAGTTTGGCTGTGCAACTCAAGTTGGTCACACTTCCTCTTGTACTCCACTATCACTTTGGAAAGCTGATATAGAGATGGGCAAACCAATCTTCTCTGATAGGCCTGCATTCATTATCTGTTGTCAGTGATGATTTATGACTCTGCGGGTCCTGCACACTGGAAGCCATATGTCTCCACATGCCAACACACACGACTGTCTTACTAATGACGTTCGAATTCATCATTCAAAGACACAATCAACACACCAAATTAACTTTTAATGTTATTGACAGCAGCGGGGTGTTTCCTCTTTCCACTTCCCAACTCTGCTTAACAAGCATAACAGCAGACTTTGAACTGGAAAGAAATAAAAAGCTATTTTGGTTTTCCGCTGAAAGGTGTTGCTGTGTAACAGAGATGGAAAAAATTGTTTGATCAATTAGACCACGTGGTGTGGGGTGGAAAGGAAGAAAAAAACATTAGTTTCGATAATGGGATTTTATCTGATGGGTAATGTAAATATGCTTCCTCTTTTGTTGAGTGAGACATTATCTAGATGTGTTTCAAATACTGCGTAAACGATAAGATGGATGTCTGCCTTCAGCAGAGTAAATGACTTAACTACAGTCAAGCAGTTTCCCTACAGTTTGAACGGACACCTCCAGTTAAATTCTTATTTTACAGGTCTCCCTTTTTTAATGAGGAAGGAATTAATAAGAGGAAATTTTTGGTTTTCCAGATACAGTTCTTTGTGTACTGAAAATATCCACAACGATGTGTTCAGTCACACATCAGCAGCTGTGCGTCTGAACTCTGCTCTATTGTTGGTCTTTATCTGTTTTGGCATAAAGTCTATGTCAAATAGTGCAAGTAAAAGGATGGCGGGGAAAGAGTCTTGCTCTGCAGTCCTGTCACCTTCGTTCAGATTGCTCTCAGTCCCCAGAGACCTGCTGGATCTCTCCGACTACAACACGATGAGATCGCGGCAGCTATATTTAGTCTATTTTCATTATTGCATCAGTTGCTTCCTGTCAGCCAATGTGATTTGGATCATTTTGTCAAAGCATGGTTTATTTTTTTTTACAGGAAAAGCATTTGTCAGCCACAGGCAGAGAGTCTAACTTACACAGGCAAATGTATCTTAAATAATTCAGGGTATTATCCTGATATGAGCTTGTTTCCAAAAGGAATAAAAAATAGGATGTTATGAAAAAAATGTAACATGATTGAATAAATAAATGTGCTGATAATTCAAACCCTGTGTCAGGACACGTTTTCACAGAGACAATATTCACCTAAAGAAAGGAGGAACCCTAATTGAAAATGTTCTGCGCTCAGAATCGACCCAGGCACGGGATTGACTGCTCACAACAAACACTGGTTGCTCAGCAACTGTGTCCTCCTGTCCTCCTTTTCTCAGCATTATCCGAAGGACTTGCTTCCTCCCACCATATTATTACACAGTAAATATTGTTGTGTTAAAGCAACACTTAAAGAGTTGAATTTAACACCATTTCCGAGTGTATTTGGTCCCACTCTGAATTAGTGCTAAATTAACTCTTTCCAAAGTGTTTAGAATTTTAGAGTGAAATCAACTCTAAATAGTGTAAAGAATTAACACTGGCTTACACTGAATAGTGTAATTAAAATTTTACACCAAAGGTTAAATATCACTAAAGAGAGTTAATATTACTCTCGGTGGAGTTAATAATTAACTCTTGTATGGTGTCAAAACAATTCCTATTGAGTTCCTTTCCAGTTCAGAATAACACTGCATGTAGTTACTAAAAGTTAACACTGGAGAGTAAAACAACTCTGTTGAGTGTTGATATAACACTACTGTGTTGGTTAATTTACTCCCTTGCAGTGAAAATTACATTCCTGTAGATGTAAAGTTTAACACTGCATAGTGTGAATGAAGTTTAACACTTTCTGCAAATAAATTTTAGTGTTACCTTTACACCGGATCAGATTTTTTGGGGAGTCACCCTACATGCAAATAAAATATAAAAATCACAAGTTTCCACTAAATATTGAATTAAAGGACTTTATTAGCAGCAATCATGCAATATGTCAGGCTAAAAAACTGTCTCATCAAAAGTTATCAGAAGAATACAATTCTTAAAACATTGACCTCAAGTCGGCATAAAATGGCAATAAGGAACAACATACGAAGAGGAATCTGTCGATCCATACTTAAGTTGTAGATCAAAAGGTCTAAAGTAAACCAGCTCGTCTATGTTCAACACCTTTAGAACCCTGTCTGGATGCACTCTGACCTTAAACGCATGGCAATGATTGTCAAAACATACAGTTTCCATTAGTTTGCCACAGATTAATACAGTGTCATCTTTCATAACAATCATTTTGATTTTACAAAATACAGGCATCTCAAATGCAACCTCAGTGCAGATAATAAAGTCACGGCGGTACTCTGTACCATGGTGTTTTATCCACTTTGCAGAAAACACACTGGTAGACAATGCAGCTCCAAATTTGGAAGCAATCTCTTGTCCTTCTTTGAAACCATTAAGTGTTACCATCTTACCTGGTCCTAAGATGAATTTTTGCTTGCTAAAGGTTTCCTGATGCATTGCCATACAACTTTGATGCTTTTTGGCCAATGTCTTTGTGACATTTTTAAAGCTTTTTAATTGTTTTTTAAAAAAATTATGTTTACCTTCATACCTCATGCACCACATGTGCAGAACTGGACCAATGTTTCTTATAGTACGAGGATAGTGTATCATGAAGTGATGCTTTGGTAAAAGATTGAATGTAGGAAATAACTGCTTGAAAAGCCGATGATGCTCAATGATTAAATGTTTGAGATAAAAGGTCATTCCTTCAGAAAGGACTGGTGAAAATATGATGTTAACAATGTGCAAAAGCAATAGTAGAAGATGCCAATGCTTGTCATCTGAGTCTATCAAATCACCAAAGAGCAAAGGCATATTACGTAATAAGCACCAAGATTGTATAGCATTTAACCCCAAATCATTACTTCCATCAAATAACTTGACTCTAGGTGGTCGGTTTCGCTGCTGATTGTATCCATAGTCAAAGGCATGTATCCTACCAGCGAGTTGTTCAGCATTTAGGAAGTTTTCCTGAATGTAATGAAGGACAAGTTTTACTTCAAACTGAGCAACACCTTCTAAAATATCGTGCATTATATCTACCGAGAAATTGTTGGCTGTGTTGAAATACTTTAGTGAATTTAGTGGACAAATGCGTTTGACACCATATATGTGAGGTATTGTAGGATCTGTTTGCACTGTTTGACAGTGCTGTTTGTGCATCTCAACATTTCTTAGTACAACTTCTGGATCATCCTCACTGAACACATTTTGAAAACGATCTTTTTCAAGGAGACAGAAACGACAACAATATCGAGCCGCAAATGACTCCACAAAGCCGAACAGAGTATGCAACCCAAGATTATCACCAGTGACCTGAACTATGGTACCATGAATTTTTTCTGTAAACATATTCACCTTAAATCCCTCAGTCTCAAGTACTTTAATATCACTGACAAGTGGCTCAAGTATCATATTAAAACCATAACGTTTGATGTCTTGAGCATGGAAAAGAGCACACAAATGAATATTCATCAATGACGAATTAAAGATTGGAGGAAAATTCCTTAATGTAAAGTATATAGCACCCAATTTGTGAATACCTTTTTTGGACCCCAAAGGATTTGCTGTTTCAAAGTCATCATAAAATAGTTGTATTTGCAAAGCATCTTTTTTTAAAGAGAATAAGGGATTTTGTTTAAAATAGTTGCCATCTCTCAAGTCTGCATATACACTTTGCTTGGGCACATGCCTGGGCTTGAACAGATCTGAAAGTTCTGGGTTTTGAAAAATTGTCTTCAGTGTTTCCAAAATTGGAATATATGAAAATTTATCGGTCACAATGACCTGATCGTAAGTCCCAGTTGTTTTGTTTCGTCTGCTGTCAAATCTTGTGCCAAGAACCTTTTCAACAGGTTCTATCATTCCCCACTTTTCTTTGAAGAGTTTATTTCTTTTAGTTTCAGAATTTAAGGATGTGAATGGGTTTTCCAACTTTTGGAAAGATTGCTCTATTTTGTTCTTATTTTCAATGTCTTTTGGAGATAAGCACTGTAAAGCTGCATCTTTAGCTTGACTATGAATCTCAAAACACACTTCTTCCATGGAGGAAACAAAACTATTCAAAGAAGATTGACTTAATCCAGCTGCTTTGAGTTGTGCAACAGAAGAGGCACAGATATCTAGAGTGCTCCTATTGGAATATCTCAAAAGTTCAGATGTTGGGGCTGTCTCATCCACATTAGCTATCGCCACCTCTCCTGCGCTGCTCAAATTAACAGCAGTGTCTACATCTTGGTCAATATACTCAGTGTGTTTGGTGTTTAAATGCTTCCTAAAACCAGAAAATGTACCAAACACACATCCACATCCAATCTGGGCACATTTAAGCCTGAGATTTTTTCCAGGTAAGTAGCCATGAACCAATCGTAAATGCCTAACAAGCATATTTGAACTTTTTAACTCAGCCTGACAAACAAAACACTTCATTGTAGAAGAGAAACTTCAAACACTAACGAAGCAACCTCGCCCTAACTTCAGAGATACGAGGACTTTCCTTGACCTTGCCGACATCTATGCTGTACACTGTGGTTTGGATGAAAGTGTACATGTTGTGGAGCATGCTGTTGTAAGATGTGCCAAACACAAAATGAGCCTTAAACAGTTCATCAAAGGCACCAAGAGAAGATGTTGACCTGCAAGGTATGGCATCCTTGTCAAGAATGATGAAAAACTGGTGGATTGTGTTCTTCTTAACGCCAACAGCCAGGAGATAGGGTTGAGCTGGACTGGTGATGGCATCGAGATGCTCTTGAATGTTTGTCCCAGTCTGCAAATACCAACACAGAATGATTACAGTTAGACAGTTGTAATACACAAAACAAAAACAGAAAAAACGGAAAAATCGGAAAAAAAACACAACCGACATGCGATTAATCATGATCAGGTGAATTATACAGTTAATTGTGAATAAAGGCTTTAATCATTGCCCAGCCCTAATTGTAAACATTTATTTCTTAAAATCCTCCAAAAATACAAACCTTTTTGAAGACCACTAGATGCTTCTCTGCTTGGGATGCAGAAACCTTTCCTGGTCTCTTCCGACCCTGAGCAGAGGGTGGAATCAGATGTAGCAGCAATAACACTGACGAAAGGTCACTGTCCCAACCTGTAACAACAATCGTGTTCAATTTCAACATCCTTTAGTTATGCAGACTATCAATAAAATTCAGTAGCTCTGCACTTAATTTCAAATTTAAATTCAAAGGTAACACCTCTCTTATGTTTGTGAACCGTGGAACACCTTGTGGGAACCTAATTTACTCATTTTGGGACATGGCTCACACATTTTAACCACTCAAGTGGGGTGTCGCAAAAATTGCAGGACATTAGTTTACTTCTCACATCTCAGAATGGCAGAAATTGTGAGCCAAATATGCCACAAAGGATAATTCTATGAGACAGGTCTTTAGAAACAGCAGCAGACGGTTGAAACCCAGTGAAATTCAAATGTTAGCTCTGCACAGGCAGTATCATTTTTAAAATCTATTCATTTGTTTTTTTATATCCTCATAAGATATAAAAAAACTCACCATAGGATCAACACTTCAGTACTTTTGAAGTTTTGCCTAATATCCATCCATCCATCCATCATCAATACCACTTATTCCCTGATGGGGTCGCGGGGGGAACTGGCGCCTAACCCAGTGGTCAACGGGCGAGAGGCAGGGTACACCCTGGACAGTGTTTTGCCTAATATTTTCTCCTAAATTTATCACAGACCCAGCTTTAATTATGCTGTCATGTAAATATTAAAATAATTACAATGAAATATCTCTAATATATGAGAGCAAAAGAACAACAAGGGCTATCAACTTACCAAAGTCAACTTCAGTGCCGTTCTCAGGAGGATCAGCTGCCAACAAGAGTTCTTCAAGCTCACTTGTGGATGGAAGCTTTCTGCACTGTTGGATTATTTTCCTCTTGAACATGACTGGCCACCTCTCCAGAAGCTTGCTTGAGGTACCCTCTCCAAACATCAGAATGAAATCCTGTTCAACCTGCGATGGGGGTAATGTCAGGTGTCAATTTCAATTATCTGACAGGTAAAACAAAACAAAACAAAAAAAAGGGTGATATATAATTACCAAGCCTTTGATGTCTTTAAAACGTGGAAACTCTGACAGTATGTTGCTTGACTGCTGGGGGTCAAGCACTATGTTACGGCGATACTCAAACGTTAGTTTCATTTTCTTCTTGACGATGTCCTCATCCGCTGAATGTTTCATCAGTGAGATTGCTTCGTTGCACTCATCTTCAGTTAGGGCAATCTCCGGAACAAACTCGAACTCTCGTCTGACAGTTGGTCCTCCAGACATATTTTCACCAGAGGTTCCTTTGGCTGATTCTAAATAACATTGGGAAATACAGTATGAAACGTAAAGATATCAAAAACATTTCTAAAAACCCGGGCTACTTTTAAAGAGGTAGTCTACACAAAAGTAAAAGCTAAATTCACAACTTATGATTATTTCTATAATTTCATACATTGAAATGTTTCAAAATGCATGTCTAGTCTTTTGAATCGCCCAGAACTTGCCATGCCAGCCTGTAGACAAAGTCAGAGGAATTTAAGGGTGTAGTTAGACTTAAAGAAAAAAAACATTATTTTTTTGAGAAGCATTGCATGCAACCAATGCAGTAACCGGTCCTGCTATTGTTTCCAGCGTCTCTGTAGGTTTCAAAAAGCCAAATTTAAGATTTTTAAGAACATAATGAATACAATCTAAGACCCATTCCACAACCATACTGGGAAAGAAGTACAAAAAGGTTTAAGGAAATTTGGAGGCCTGGAATAACTTGTAAAGTATAGGATTTTTTCCACAGCTCTTTCACATTGGAAAACAAGATGCTTAACCTAACTTGAAAAAACTGAACCTTCATACATCAAGACCTTTCAAAACGGTAGTCACTGATTTTATGAGATTTTACAATAATTTTAGACATTTTAGGCCTTAAAATGGTTGGATTTGAGAAGTTTTAAGAGTTTTTAAAGCTTTTTTGTTTCAGATTTTTTTCCCCATTACCTCCAAACAAGGATCTCCTATCTTTAGCGGTGCCTCTCTGAATAGTTTTAATCCTCCAGGCCAAGTACCCAGTTCCACTCTCCCCATCATAATAGTGCTCCTTGTAAGGTGAAAGCATAAACAAAAAGAGAGAAAGACATTCATTAATACCATTTAGAAGTGAAACAAGAGGCTAATTTATGATTCCATTTTTCTCAACACAGCATTTAACATTAATAAAAGCTTTTTTGTTTGCAACTCACATAGCCATTCTTAGAGAATGGATCACTGAGGTAGGGGAACAAGGTCACTATTCCTCTGGCGTACATTTCTTTCACCTGCCTGGGCGGAGATGTACTCCAAAGTTGAAGAAGAAAGGAGTTTGCAGTTATATTAGCTGGATTTAATTTTGATTTCAAATTAATCTCCAAGCTAGATTCCAAACAAAAACACTGTTAGCAGATTACCCATTCTTTTCAGTCATGTCAGCTGCCAGCATGTTAACCATTTTCCTTCTGGTTTCATCTGTCAGGGACTTGGTTCGGCTGTATTCATTGATTACACGTTCCCCACCCGGTTTGTTGTTAAGAACTGATTCCACCAACTGGAAACACAACACAAAATAATTGAACAAATTAGGAATATGACGCAACTTGTAAAACACTGAAGAGAGAAACTCCCTCCAGACAGTGACATGGCCATGAGGATTAGAGAGGATTTGTTCATTTATACTTTGTGATTAACAAACATAAATTTAATTGCTTTAGACAGATCACTTAATGTGCACTTAATTTTTTACATTTTACTATAATAAAGGGCGAACACAAAAACTCAAGCTCATGAGCTCAACAAGTTCTTCAAACCATGTAAATATCATAAAAACTCTTACATGCTTAGCTTCTGCATCCAACCTATGGCGTTTTCTGGAGGGACTATCAGGAATGATGTCTGTATCCTCAGAGTCCCAAGAATTTTGGGATGATAGTTGGGACTGATCAAGAGAGGCTGCTTTTGAGACAGGTTCTAATCATGAATTGAGAAATGGAAATAACAAATTAACCAACTTCTAATAATCACAATCTTTAGAAGACAACAGATCCTTTAAATAATATAGATTAGAGACAAACCTGAGTCATATTTGATGGTCAACACTCCAGTTGAGGGATTCATTACCACATCCTCAAAAACATCGTCATCCAATTCAGTCCCTGAACTGTCGACAACTTTCACACCTTCTGTTACAGCTGGGACATCAAACTTGGCAAATGCTACAAAATGGACACAACAGCTTGTAAAAACAGGAAAATCTTTCCTTATACAATTTTACTACTGTCTTAATCTTAACTTTTAAGGGTGTGACTAGAAAAGGGAACAGAAAAGTTGTTGATCAATTCCAAAGCTAGTTTATATGACCATATAATTTTCCATCATTCTGCAATATTACAATATATCAATCTAAAACAGTTAAATCTAGTGATTATTAGCATTTAAAGATCCTTGTGCAAATCTTAATTCCACAATATCAGTTTCTTACCTGCAATCAAAAATTCTTTTAGATCTGGCTCTGATATTCTAACAAACTTTTGGACATCACCAAGTTTTGTTTTAAGCAGCATGTTCCCTGCTGAAAAAACAAAAGAAAATTAGCATAGTTCATGGTTAACATTTATGTGCTAATTATTACAATAAAAAACTATATACACAACATTTTCTCAAATTTGAGGTACAATCTCATGAACAGGCAAGAAGCAAGGCCAACTTTTATGAGGTGAATACTGTCCAATAAAGTATAATTATTATGTATAGTAATAATTATACTTAATAAGCAATTAAATGGTGATTAATTGCTTATTTCAATATTCAACTCAATGAAAATTGCGAATTAATATTACATTTGATCTTTTTTTTCATGAAAGTGTAAAAGCCTATTTAGGCATTTTAATATGCGATTTTGCAATAAATTACTTTTAAAAAAATCATACTTGTGAAAAAGATTTTCTTATTTTGTATTTTAAAATACTCCAAACAGAATTGGAATGAAAACATGCTGTTGCCATAAAATGTTAAACTCTGGCCAATAATGGCTTAGCTTACGTTTTGTTTTTTTTCTTCTTGGCTTTGAAGTTTGAACAGGGTTGGGTAGGCTATCATTAGCTGTAGCCATGACACAAGGAGGGAAACTTTGAATCTCGAGCCATATCTCCAACACATTTAAATGACAATGTCTATCAATACAACCTGCAATGATAACAAATACTTCCTCATTTTTTACAGCATTAGTGGTTCGTATTTTGTACCCGTTAATGCGAAACCAACATTGTCCAGAAGCACGAACTTTAGCTAGCTAGCTAGCCAACTCCATACCTACCTACATATTCGCAATATTCGCTATTTTACAATAATATTTTACACTGCAAATGAATGCACAAGCAAGCACCTAGGCTATAATAACAAATTAAATTGACATAACTCTTGATAGCTTGACTGCAATTTAATGTTGGGGTTAATTAGCTAGCTTAATGCTACTCGCACGTGGACTTGACATTCACTCGGTTACTCGACATTAGCCTTCTGAAATTCAGCATTCAGTTGACAATGATATACAGTAATCGTAAAAATTCAGTGTCTGTTGAAAGGACAAATGATGCGTATGATAGTCAATAAGATAAACTTACCGGAGTCGCTTGACATGAAGAATGAAGAAATTTGCTGGCTGAAAATTCAGTTAGACCGAGGAGGTGGGCGGAGCTTTCCAGAATACATTTTACACCGCCAATTTTAACACCGTATATTTTCACCAACACTGGGTGGTAACTTACTCCAGCTGTTGTTGTAATAACTCTGAAAGAGTCAGAGTACTTTGACACTGCATATTTAACACTGTAGAATTTACTGTGTAAAAACACTTTATTCTTGTCATAATCCCAGTTAAACACCCTACAACATCAGGGTGCTAATGAATTACTTTAATTAGCCGACTGTTCTGCTTTGGTTTTGTCCTGTGAGTCCACATCGACACTCACACTGCAGTCTAATTAGTTCATTCTCACACATTTTGGTTAGTGTCTAAAACATGGCAGATATTTGGATTGCTCCCCAATACTTAATGTTAGTCCTCTCCTTGTTGCACTCAAAGTTTGACTCAATAATCGTTGTTCACTGTCTTAGGCTTGACTACCAACTTGGCCCCATCCCTTTGTTCAATCATTTCAGTGACTCCCTTATTCTTGGAGACTCAAGGATTCTTGCTGACGATGCCTCAGATAAATTTGCTTCAGGTTTTATCGATTTCATTATCTTTCAGAGCCCAGCCCTACTCACATTGAAGGACATACCTTGTATCTTTGTTTTAGTCCTTGGTGTACTTCTTTACAGAACATTTTTACTTCAGGTCATTTGGTTTAGTTGAATTAGTCTTAACCTGAACTTTTTTAGTAGCCATTTACATTTGTCTTATGGTTACGTTGTTATTCTAAATGCTTGTGAAGATTAAAACAGTTACAAGTTCATTGTGACTATTTAAAATACCTTTGATTTTTTTTAACGACAAGGTTAAAAACTAAAGCATGCTTGAATAAAATATTTGTCTCATATTCTTGCCTATGCAATCCCTAAATCATTTTTGGTACCATCAACGTCTTTCCTGCATTAAATCTATTGATCTATTTTCCATTCGTTTTAATCTTTGTTGACAAAACAACATCAGAGACATCCAAGCTCCCCAAAGAGGAAGAAGGAATGCTCCCTTTCCTTCCAGTATTCCTTTAAAGTTTGTTTTCTTCTACTTCAGTAACACGTCTAAACAGACGGGTCTATTCGGTGAGAACTTCCTCAAGTCCACTTGACAGAATACTGAGGTACTTGTTTTTTTCTGTCTTTTTTAAAACAGCTGTGTCTATAGAAAACAATGCTTTTTTAAATATCCTTTTTTGCCACAGAGCTACCATATTCAGAGTGAACGAAGACTTTATTGTGATGGTGGTGCTTTAAGCAGTGATCATTTAACACAGTAGATCAGAATGTGTTATCTGTATTCATGTTCTTGTAAGCCTGGCGATGTTTCAGAGATATCTGTCCTTCAGAGACGCACACAGTTGGCAAAAGACTGGAATGCTGACAACATTCTTCAGGTAAACACAGAGCAGTCTGAGTGCCTGTGTCTGCTCCAGTCAGCTTTAGGCTGAAGTTGTAGAGAATCTTGTTTTCCTTGATCTTTAGTAAAACAACCTCTTTTGAGGAGATTAATCTAATCTGAATCAGGTACAGAAGCAGAAAAAGACCTGCAGGATGGCGGCCCTGAAGACTGGAATTTAACAACCAAGATTTACGATACATGATGACGTCATGTCCTTGTTATATGTGATTTGAATTACTTTTGTCAGAGCATAATTTGTCTTAATACCTGAGCAAACCTGAGTCAGTCTGAGGCAGACAAGCAAAGTCACTTTAGAATAAGCACATATATTTCCAATGAGGTCCATGTGTTAAATGTAAGCAACATCATTTCATTGGGAATACCTGAATGCAATCATAGGTTATTTCAAGATCGTTTTGTAGGAGTATGTAGTATTTTGTAATAGTATTAAAGAAAATACAATGTAAAAATGCAGAAATCCAATCTTTGTTAAACAAAATAAACGTTTCTTTTTTTTCGTACATTTACCACATTTGGGTTTCATGCCAACACTCTTTTACAAAGAAAATTTGGGATAAGGCATTCTCCCTCTATTGGATCATTAAATCTAAAAGTACAACAGCCCCTGGGGCGAGGGAAGGAACTGGTATCCAGTGGTGCTCTATAAAATCCATAAAAGTGGAGATGTTACTCCTGCACAATAAAAGGTTTTGTTTTTTAGTGTGGGTGTAACAAAATGCTTTTAGTAATTGTACCCCGACCATCATGAATATATTTGCTTGTTTCTCCGCTTCAACACACCTGACTTCATTGGGCCACTCCATTAGGCCTCAGTGGAGTTGATCCATTCATTTGATTTAGTTGTGCTGTTTCCTTTAAAAAGTGAAAACAATTTCATTTTTTTCTGTTTTTCATGCACATGCTGTTATCAGGAAATCATTTTACCAATCTCGTTGGGTTTTTCTTGCAAATAATTCATTTGCATGGTGCTCTGTGAAAATGCTTCCATTCACATCCACAAATGATCTCAAACCGTTTTTTAATTTGCCACTTGATATTTTTGGATTGCATCTGTTTTCACTGCTTTTTTCAAATTCAAGTCACATTTTCATTTTTAGAAACTACTGTTTGAAAGTCATTGCCTGAAAGTCTAAATATCACAGCCATTATTGCTGTTCAGACTTTTCTGTAATATTGTGTTCTATGAGGCAGAATCTCAACAGATTTCCCAATGAGAATCAACTGTACAACAACTTTGCCCACACACATTTTCTGAGTATCAGTTTAATTCACAAATGTTGTCATTTTTTTGTAACATACCTACAATATAATAATCACCAAAATAAAACAATTTTTCAAGATTTACTGTGCATTCATGTTTTGCCTCTTAGCCAGAACCAAGACTGAAGGTGCTGCATTTTGATTTTATTGACTTTTTACTCAGCATCCTACAAAGTTGCCACTTCACCAGCAGAATGATACTAAAATGATGGCCATTTCTCTCACTGGACCATTTAACATTCATTGATCTCATGATTACCATGTTAACCGAGCTGTCAGCTTTGACATCTGGCATTACTGTTTCAGGCAAGAGGGAAATAAACCAGGAGGTACTCCCACTTATCATGCATGACCACACAGCTCTGTTCTCTTTCTGTGAAGGTTGGAGACCTTAATTGTGTAGTTAAAAGGAGGTCTTCAAAACAACATCCGTTCACAAAGTAATATATACCTGTCTGGTTTAGTTTAGTTTGATGAGATGAGGCAAATATTAAAATAGAATTTACACCTAAAGTACATACATTTCAGATTTTGAGCTGTTTCTATTTTTGACCATGTTATCATCATCACATTATCATCTTATTTTGTTGACAACACAAAATATGATGGATTGATGGATCAGGATTTGAAAATAAACCATAACAGGACAGTTTCCAAACATAACGACAGGTATGGTTTGAATTATAAGAAAGAGACTCTATGACAGAAATTTAAAGCTCTCTCTAAGCAAAAAGACTTTTTTGACCTATTTATTTATTTACTATTCATTTACTTCCTCACAATAGTAACATCAATGGAAAAGAAGAGGCCAAGTCTACAGCAGTGCTGCAGGTAACAGATGGCCCTTATTGATTTGAGAGATATCTCTATTAGCAAAATCTAAGTTATTGAACCCAGCGCGTGGAAAAAGCTGTCAGTCCCGGCTGCACTCTGCTGTGAACTGGCTACTGTCATTTTGACATCATAGTTAAAATAACATAGATAACATGGCCGGAGCATTAAAAACGACTGCTGTGAACAGGTCTCGTGCACAGCCCTGCCAGTTTGGGCACACTCATCAGACTCTGTCCTGCTGACACTGATCAATGGCAGGGGCGTTGCAGAGGATGGACAGAACAATAGGGATATTGACGCCGAGAATGGATTTTACAGCAAGCCAGTGGGTACAGACACATAGTGACTGCATGTTGCATGAACCTGTCAGTGCAAATGACTTACTTCATGCATTTCTTATTTTTCACCCACCTATCCTTCTTATTCTGCACTGAACACTAATGTACTGAGACTGAGTGCCATGTTCAAGTGACATTAATGGAGACAATAATTACATCCATGAACAATCATCTGTTTTGCATGAAGATGTGTAATGAAATTAGAAATCTCTTTGTGGTCCAGCAATAATGAGATAAAGTCTAGAGCCATTACTTCCGCCAGAAATGCACGTAATGAGAACAGAAGCAGTATGTGTGTGGCACAGATTAGTCTTGTTCAAACTCATACACAAGGCTACATTTATCAACTAAAGCTATTTAAAAACCAACTGCGCAACGGTCTAGCCATAGAATCATGAATCTTAAAAACACCCATTCATCTGGATAGGATGTGACGCCAAGTGTCATTAAGAAAAATATCATAAGAATACCTTTCTACCTGAACGGAGGGCCATTAAAAAGGAACACCAGGATTTCCCCACTCACTCCCTATATTTCTTGGTATTTGGGTTTAAATTATTGACGTGCACAAAAACCTTTTAGTCAGACCTATATCGATTGATTACAACATGACCTGCAACCGTTTAAAAGCTGCAGAGGAAAAATGTCTGCATTTGCAACTCAGAGGCTTAGATGATCAATATCAATGTCAGAAAACATTATGGAACAGATACCTACACAATGTTTTTTATAATTATTAAAATATAGTAATTACCGGTTGAAGTCTTATATCATAAAGAGAGAGCTAAGAAACTAATAACCAAAAACAAAAAAAAATCTACAAGTTTATTCATGCTTGCCTCTGTATTTGCACAATCTTTCTCAAAAATGTTTAGTGTGCATGTATAACCTGTTCAATGCTATGGTACTTCTGAAATAAAAGATTTAATTTGACTTTATCAGTAATTTAAGGGGACTGCCATCAGCTGCTTGTGGGATGACTCATGCTGCAAAGCAGGCAGGAAAATGCACTTGGCTGGAGAACCAGCTTAACAGACGCTCAGAAAATCCCTCAAATTGCCTCTGTGACTCAAGACTTTGAGTCACAGCTTCTGTTCTTTAAACATCAGTCAGGTGTTAAAGGTCTGCTCTAACCTCATTGTGAGCTCATCTTGAACCGTGAAGAAATAAAATGGTTTGACCCTCCGACAAACCCGTCTGCTGTTGAAGGAAGACCTGGTGCAAAATATCATAGTTGCATTGCTTTTGGTGTGACTCAAATGTCGTCTCAAGTTGTTTTGGAGTATCCCATCGTGGCAACAGGGGTCACCCTGACCAGTCGTTGTGCAAAATGGTAAAAGGTCTGCAAAGGTTAACGGCTGGCTGCTTATTATATATATCCATCAAACAAAGAAAGTAATAGATGATTATTTTCCTCAGTGTATCCTGCTATCTTCAGCTCAAATATGCCAAGTAAAGCAGAGAGATGTTAACAGGCAAGCATCCATCTTGTTACTGAAAGAAATGCTTGCTACTGAAATCAGAAGACTAATAGTCTGCTGTTAGGCTGTAAGTCTTTGAACCCAGTGTCTGCAGTTTGATTTATTCCGTCTCTGCACAGTGAATATTGAATCTAATGACCACATAAATCTATTAATGTCTTTAGCAGCACAATTGAACACCTTATAGTCTGCGGCTGTTATACAACACTATCGTTTTAAAAAAAGTATCTATTCTATCAACCTGAAAACGAACCACCAAATCTTGTGGTAATATAGATTCAAAGATTAAATTACAACAAAAACTACTTTAGATGATTGCCTCTCTTTCCTACCTGCAAGCTTTGCTGTGGTAAATGAGTTGTTTACCAGCTACTGGAGACATTTATCTAATCCCTCAGAACCATTCAAACTGATCCTTTCATCCAGTAGTGGCACAGTTCAGGCCTTCCAGACTGTGGATCTTCAGATGATATCTTTGGCACTCTACTCCCTTTAGGGTAAGGGCTATCAAGCTTAGGCCTCTGATTGTGAAGCTCACAACAGAAGAAAGTTTATAATAAAAAAGACCCACAGTGTGGTGGTAGTTTTTGTTGATCCTGATAGCTTAGATTAAGATCTTACATTTTATACCATCTTCAGTTGTTCTTGAGCTGTGTTTACCCACAAATACACATAGATACAACAATTTCTTTAAATCAGAAATCTTTTATATCAGTCCTAGCATGGGTGAACTACTCTATTCCAAGTGACTAGCAGTGCAGAGGCTCACTAAAGAGTAATGATATACAAGCAATACTTTTTCTATGGCAGTTTCCTTTTCTCTACAGTAAGACACTACATTTCCTAAATGAAACAAAAGGAGACTCTGCCTAAATATAGGTCTAATCCAAGAAAATGCTTGATGCCTTAATGGGTTATTGCGTATGCATGAAAGTGGTCTGGGAAGGATGATGTTTCTGTTATTTAGGAGATGGCATCTGTCAGATATGGAAAGGATTAAATGCTATCTGTCTCTGTGAGAGACAGCTCCATTCCTTGATGTCTGGAAGCCAAATACCTCTGACAGAGGAGTTGAGTCCCTGTTGACAGATTCAGGAAAGGATTTGAATCATTGGCAAAAAGTGCCCTAACTGAGCAGCAACATGGCATCCAAACCTTTTCGCCCAAAAATAAAAGAACAAAAAGGACATTTCCATGCTGAAATTAAAAAACACATTATCTGAAACGATACACCATCAGGCACCAAGAACCGTGGAGTAGTCCTGATGAGCGGGGCACTTTGGAGGGGACACAGCAGTGCAAAAAGGAGCAGAATTTATTTTCCACTTAATGTTTTCCTGCTTCTCTCCCCCAGAAATGATGAAATCCCACCTTCTTCAATGCAAGCTTTTTAGTGATATAGTGGCATTTGTTTTTCTGCATGTTCACTGCAGTCCAGCACAACAGCCGAAAGTTGCCTTTTCAAAATGTCAACTCTGTTTATTGATTACTACGACCAAACAGACGAATAAAAGCTCTTTCTAAACACGCCTGCGGCCATATGCTGCAAATGATAGAATCCGCGTTTACAGAATTGCATGGAGTAAATAGCAGAGTTAAAAGCTAACACGTCATGGAAAGATTAATTGCTTGTAACATCCATTCTGGCAGCAAGCCGAGCACTCTCCAACACTTGGGAATCAACCACATTTTTGAATGCCACTCAGACGAAGTGGGCCATTAACTGACATTATCTAAAATCTGAAGTAAAGTTCATTCATTTGATGTTGTTTGCACCTTCTCTCACCTGTCCCACAGGTGAAATGCAGTTTTTCTGCCTCATATTTAAAGATAAGCACACTAAGAATCATGTCTCAGAGAAAGAGACGGAGGATCTCAGCTGGCCAAACTTCTGCATGAAGTCTGCTTGAGCTTTGATGAGAGCGTCCTCATCTATGTAGACTGCCGGCCTTCTTGCTGTGACGAAGTACTGCAGCTTCCTCAGGGGCCAGCAGAGGACATACATGAGAAGCCCACACACGGCTGCCGTGGACCTGCCGACGCCGGCGTTACAGTGAACGTACACCGTGTGACCATTCTCCAGGAGCCCGTGCAGCATGAAAACAGCCTGGGGAAGCATCCTGATCCGACCTGAAGAGGAGAAAAACATTTCAACAACTTCTGGATTATCTACATGATCTGGGGCATTCAGCCTTTCAAATAGCTTCTGAATGAGATTCATATAATAAAAAATAATACCTATTAAACAGGGATAACTGTTTAAGAGGTAGTATCTCCTTGTAATTCAAATGATTAGAGCTATGGGTATTTTCAGATGCCACAAGTTAAATTAAATAAAAAAGACAACAAACACAAAAAAGACAGATAATGGAATACCATACAAATGATATGCCTGTATAGTTTCAGTATAAAAGGTCTTACCACTGCTTTCAGTGCCATGGACTGTCTAAATTAAATGAATCAACTTATTTTCAGTATTTCTGAAAAGTGTTTTAGTGTTTCCTGAGAGAAGAAATGCTGCCAGTTGTTTAGCTCACACAGAAAAGATGTAGTTTCAGCATTATAAAACAGGGTTCAGAGTTTGGATGCACAAGACTAATATGGGTCGTTCGCATTTTTCCTCTTTTCTTCACATTTATTGGGAAAGCCTGAATGACACTTTTGAGACCGATAAAACCCACGAGATACTGCACTGTGTGAATGATTCTTCACATTGTGGTTAAACAAAAAGCCGGAAGGTCGTTTGGAGCTCTGTGTTGGCTAAGACTCTTTGGAGACTCATTTCTTGATTCAATGCACATGGCAGGGTTTTAAATTTGAGGCTCTCCACTCAGATGACTGATAGTCATGGAAGCATTTTATATGCAAGTGGAAATGCTTGAAGATTTAATGTGGCTAAATACATGCTTGGAGAGAAATAAAACAAACAGTCTCTAATAAGATAAATATAACGTGTCCCTCACTGAGGACATTTGAAGCATTATTAAACAAAAACACTCAAAATGCTGTTAAATGATTAGTGAAAACCTGGGCTGGAGATAAACAGCCCTGTTCCTGAAATGTGCGACAGCTAAACCCTCCGTACCCTCTGTGCTCATATCAGGTGTGGGCATCCACACATAGGCGAGGCCACAGTCTTTGTATAAATGCATCATGGTCTCCGGGGTCATGGCCTCGTCGGGGTCGCGCCTGCAGCCGTTGGAGTTGTTCGTAATATCCAACTCAGTCTGGAAGTTCATCACCGCAGTGATGCCCAACTCATGCCTCATCTTGACGGTCACATGCTCCACCTGTCGCGGGCAACTGCCCAGCCAGACCCGTGGCAGCACCCTAGGGTCAGTCAAAAAAAAAAAAAAGAAAGAAAATGTATTCATCATTCATCTCCACGCAGACACAGAAGATGAAAGAATATTTTCGCAACTCTAATTACCAATAAACCACAGGTTTTACCTCTATTATCTTTTTCTCACCCTTCTTCGCGGATCACTCACAGCTCTGATGTTTTATTGACCTCCTGTCTTTCTAATTTTCTTCCAGACTACTATAGCTTGAGGCTTAATCCATTTAGTGCTCATCAGTATGCAGAAATTCAACAACCAGACGAGGGGACCCGCAAAAGGCAGAAAGAACACTGTCAGTCTTTGGTGTCCCAGAGTGACACTGCAGTGGAAATGATCATTTATCATCATAAATCATAATCTTCATTTCTAGGTTTCTTTATTTACATAAGAAATAAATGTGATGCAGGAAATCTTCATCGATGGATCAGTTGATGTGCTGAATGAAATACATTTTTGGAAAATCTGTTAGTCCCACTATGGTCAAACAAAGTGAACCGAATGAGGTGAAATTATTTTTGTTCTGTGTTCTCTTTTTTTACGAAGAACTTAAAAAAAGCACTTAAGAAAGCAGAGGCACATTATTCTATCTAAATTATTATATGTTTACCTCTAATGTTGTTAGAATTTGATATCAAAAGGCTTATTTAAACCACATAACCACTATGTCAGTCTGTGAGGAAACTAAAAAAAACTCACTTAACCTCCAGTCTCTTAATATGAGCATAAAAGATAAGTTACCTGTAAAAGGGAATCTCGTAATGACTTACAGTGAAGACTGTGTGATACCTGGGGCTACATGGATTGCACACTCTGACAAACTGATTTAGAAAGCTATTAATAGCCATGTTACAAAGGCCCTGTGCTTCCTACTGAGCATGGGTCCTTGACATAAGCCTTGTAAGGTCCTCTGGACACAAATTAAAATCCGTTTGCAGCAGCCAGCCCTGCTAATTTTCATGTACGTTGTGTGCTCACTGCCTCAGGGATTGGGGCTAATTTCTGCTGTGTCTGCTATGCCATGACACTGGGTCTGTGCCCTACAAAAACAGGGCATGCGTAGGTCAAGTCACAGCATGCTGGACCAATATTTGAGATTACTTAAAAACATTCAAATAAAAACAATTATCCTTTAAGATTCTTTTTTTTGTTAGTTTTTTTGGAAGCTATTTCTACTGTCTTAACACCATCATCTACCGTAATCCCTATTGGTTTCTGACGATGCTGATGCTGAAAATGAATTTGACAAATGTGTATTTCAGTAATGCCATCGTCTCTATTGAAGCATCTGATCAAATACGACACTTTATATGGATGTTACACAGCGATGCCTTTACTTTCTTTAAAAAAAATCATTTTAATCAGCAAATGCATTCAGGCTACAGAGGGATCAGGAAAATTTAATTAATTAAACAACATTTTTTGTAGATGTATATTTGAAAAAATCCACCACAGGTCAACACATTAGAGATAAACAACCACTCACACTCATTCCAAACACCGGTTAACTTATGCATGTTTATATAAAACATCATATACTGTATTACACACGTAGCCGTCTACCTATCATCATAGCTCATCAGCACAAATAGCTCATATCAACTACGTGATTTTGGATAATTTTGCAGGTGCAGAAGGAACACCTTGTAGTCACTGAGTTGATTATGAACAGCTTTGGGTAGAAAGCATTTCCTTGATCCTGTGAGCAATAGAATTAAAACATTGAAATAAATCATTACACTTAGGCATGGCAATAAATTGGCCCACCGGTCTGTAATAAAAATATTTCCTGCTCACATGACTGTAGCCAAGCAGAAACCACTTTCAATCACTACTGAGCTTTGTTTTAGTATGAAGACACAGAAGCAGCTAAAGTTAAAAATAAGATCAGCAAAACTATTTCATTCAGTACATATATCTCTGCAAACTTGCCATAAAATGATTTTCATCAAAGCTATATCATGAGATCAGCAAGAGATCTACACTGTTCTTAATACACTGTTACCTGGAGCAGTGTATGGCCTTCTGACCTGCCACCTTGAAGTAAAAGTTGGTGGTGTGTCTCATCTCGTCTGTGTGACCTGTCTCCTCTATCCAATGACCAATTGGGTGGCAGTAAACTCCATCCACCACATCCCTTTCATCATAAGTGCAACACCTGTCATGGCTTGGCCCGCTGCCTGGTGACAAAGATGGAAACCTTTCTTCATTTCAATTGCAATTTCAAATAAATAAAATCTTGTGTGAAAGATTTTTTCTTATGTATTAAACAATTAAATATTCTAATATATTACACAGGAAAAATGTATGTCTTCTAACATTAAAAAGTAATAAATAGTAACTCCTGCCTCTTAACATTATCAAGTATGAGTACATTCCCGTAATTATTCACTTTCACGGACATTACAGCTATACAAAGACTCAAGATCACCTAAATAACATAAAAAATGCTTCTTGCATGTTCGTGAACTAAATCTACATTCCCTTGTCTTTGCCGCCACCGTGTGGCCGTGGATATGTATTACATCAAACATGGCGGACATTCGGGCCTAAAACAGTGAAATCTTTAAATAAAATTTCGTTCGTTTGTCCTCAGCGACTGCATCTGATATATTTGACGCAGGTGCATACCTTCCCAGATAAAATTTCCTCTGACTCTTTTGATGAATTTGAACCATAACTGATCTCTGAACGGCTCGGCCAGCTGCACGTCGCCGGTCCACAGACAGGGCTCGTCAGGTGACGGCAGAGCGCGCGACGCCTTCATGAGCACGGCTCGGTCCGGGTCCCAGTGGCCCATTTCCTCACGCGAGCCCAAAACTAGAACTTCTATGTCCGATGACTCTGGCGTGAGAATGACGCCAAATCTGAATAACATTGTCGCAGCTTTTTACGTGTCCTCAGTGGTGAGTTTGGGTTATTGTTGTCCGGGTTAGAGCGCTTGTTTGAAATTTTCTGGACCGCACGCGAACTGTTTTGGGTGGTCAGCAAAGGCGTATTGGTCAGGAAGAGGTCCCACTGTCAAAAAACCCCGAGAACAGCAGGTAGGCTGCCTCGTTAGTGTAAATATAAAATATATATCTTTGCTGAATTTAATAGGAAAAATACGCATTACTTCTATATTTCCCTCAGTAATTTTGACTATATATGTTTAAATATTGATTCCAAGTCCTTTATATACTGTTCTAGTTCCTGGCTATTTCAGAGTATTGTTTCTGTTTAGTCTGCAAAACGATCGTCAGTCTTAAAGGATGAGCAGTGTTGTGTTCACACATATCAGACAACTTTGGAAATCTTCAAACTTTATTATAAAAGACTTGTTGCTAAACCACAGAATCGATATTTAATGTAAATGCCAAAGTTAAGATGGTTTTATATGCATAAAAAATGTGTATTTACACAAAGGTAAGTTATTAACAAAAGCCTGAAAACGTTGCACATCTCATCTGCCGTCATATACTGTTTATTCCCAGCAGGGTCATGGGGCGGCTGGAGCCTATCCCAGCTGGAAATTGGCGAGAGGCAGGGTACTCTGGGAAAAGTCACCTAACCTCAGATTGGAGCACTCACAGGCCTGATAGAGTGATATAATATGAAATTGGCTGTTGCAAATTAAACAGTGGTAAAGATGCAGTAAATGGTGCTTATGCATTTGAACAAAAACTTTACTAATAGGAAGGAAGAGAAGCACACAACAATCCTTAGGCAACTTTTGCTTATTGAATACAGCTGTGAATGAACTATTCTGGTCTTAGTTTGTTAAAGCAGGTATGAACTTCCAGGTTAAATGAACTTCCTTTCATACATGTGGCTGCTGTTCTCCTCTGTCTGTCCTAAATGGCAACACTGTTCTCTATTAGAGCTGGGTTCAGGTATGAGTAGGGTACTTCCAGTTTAGAGTTTCTTGCCTCTATTTTTTCCCTTAAATAGGACAACTCTGCTTGAAATTCCTCAATCATCCGTTTCAGCGCAGGCTCATGGAAACGCTCTTCAGGATATGCACCCAACGGAACCTGCCGTTGGGTCAGAGACATTGAGGTCAGCTCTTTATTCATTGAACTTTTTTTAAATGTAGAAAATAACAAGTCACATACAGTCTGCTTTATGTGTGTGTTCATGAATTAGCTAATTTACCATGTCAGAATACTTGTTTGAGAGTATCCAGGCCATTGCTACAAACTTGACTGTGTCTCCAATATTTGGGAGGGCCTCCATAACCGTCTTCATGTTGGACTGCCCCTTGGTGGTTGGAGGGGGTTTGAGCAGCAAGAGAGAGCCATTGGGCAACCAGGAGTTGTAGTCAAACTGGAATATAACAGAAGCCTCTTCTAGCATTCAGGACTTTTTCTGGCTTTACATTATTCATTTTAACTACAAGGGAATTGCACCACTACAATGTTTACCTGTCAAAAGTATATTTGAAATTTTGACATATTTTTTTGTCTCTATGAATGTTGACTCTCAGCATTATTCCCCACCTGTCCATTGTTGACAGCAGCATGTTGGACTGATACAGTGAAGATCACCATTGTGATGAACTTCACCACCTCCTCTGCAGTGCTGAAGCACGCTGGAATCCCTGTTAGTAGAGGTATGATTAACTATGACCCACAGGAGAAATACACTCAAAAATCAAATATGGATGTGTTATGTATACCTGAGTGTTCGTTTCCCAAGAAGCCATGTGTGAATATCTCACTGATCCATTCCTGCAGCTCAGTGTCTTTATTCACGTCTTCGTCTGAGGGGTAATAGTACTCCACCACAGACCTCACAAAGCTGTCAAAACAGAACAGTCATTTCAAATTGGTGATATAAATGCAATGAACAGGAATTCTGTGGTATACACAAAATCTGCTTATTGCAAATGTAATCTTCACCTGCTGATGCTATTCCACAACTTCAGACCATCATCTCTGTAGTAGAAGTTGGGGATGGACTCCAGTCCTCGTGCAGTGATGTTCTCCGGAAGACAGAGGGCGCTGTAGGTCATTTTTGACAGATTCCTGACCATGAGCTCCTTCACACCCTCAATTCCAATTGTGCTCTAGAAGTCACACATCCAAACACAGTTATACTTGATGACACTTCTTGTATTTGAAATAATCAAAGTATTGTTAGTTATGTGATGAAATGTTTGCGTTGCCTCCACACAGAGTTCTCCATGTGTGAGTGGTCAGGGGTGCATGCTTGTTAAAATGATCATACCTCACTTAAAGCCCCATCAGGCCCCAAAAGAGACTGGCGGGCCGTTGTGTTTATATGCAGTGTGTAACGGAAGTGTGGGATCAGCAGCTGTGCAAAGAATCAAATACAGAAATTAAAGAATAAAAAAGAGAATGTGGCCCACATCGGATGGTGCACCAACTCGGTGGTGTCAGCCGATACCTTGAAGAGGGGATGAATGACAGGAAAGCAGCGGAGAGCAGCAACTGTAAAGACTTCTGCCAGATAGTGAGTGTTCATGAAGTGATGGACCGCCTGATAGTCCATCATGTCTGCACTTTTAAAAAACATCTTGGCCAGTAGCCAGTCCGTCTCTGTGTCACTAGGCAAGAAGATGGGATTCTGCTCGGAAGGATGTTGATGCAACTGGAGGAAAAGACACAATTTTATCATCTGCACAAGTACACCGGCTTCTTAAAACAGAAATATTTTTCTAATAATGTTATAATAACTTTTCTTGAAGTTCTTAATATAAAGTCATTACAGAATGATTTAAACCTTCATTCATGCAAAACCAAATTTGAACATTTTAACAAGCTTAAAAGTAATGTTTTGGTATGACCACTGCATTTTTCATGGTGCACTTGCACAACACCATACTCTCTCAGACAAGTAAAATACCTGTATTGCAATGGGCATCAGTTTGGTCTCAGGATTCATGTAGAACAAGCATAAACCAGCAGTCATATGTAGGGAACTTCCATCTTTCATCCTACCCGGTATTCCATCCATCATCTTCTGATCACACAGGAATATGTTACCTTTCTAGATGTGACAAAGAATTAGATTGAAGTTGTGATTAAACCATCAAAACAGCATGACTTAGCAGAGATAACAAATAAAAATTAATTAGAATGATCTTTTCCCAAGCAGTTTCAACAATTCCTGCTTAGATTTAGAGGATCAGATCAAATGAAATGTAATCTGACAAACAGGTCCCCTTAAGATGGAAAGAAATCAGCACATTTTCAAACCTCCATCTCCTCTTTCAGAGTGCTTCCCTCTCTTAAAAAAGGCTTCACCATCTCCTCTGTGACCGGGAAGTTTGGGGGAAGTTTAGAGCAGCGCTTGATCACATTGGGGTTAGTTCCATTCAAAAACTGGAATCCAAAAAAGTCATCCTCCTTCCAGTGTTCTGCAACGTACTCTGGAAGAGTATTAGTTGATGAATACAGCATTAGGTTTTCACACATGATTAACTAGCTAGAGCAAGACTGATCTCAATTAAATATTTTTCTCTACCTGACATTTCAGTCTTTTTAAACCAAAAGATTCTTTTCATGTCCTCTATGTCTTTCCATTGTTTAGTGGAGCCAACCAGACCCTTGAACATCATTTCAACTCCACTGCAAATAAACAAAAAAGATTTATTTATTTATTTAATCAGGACAGTGCACATTAATGAACAATCTCATACAGATTGTAAATGAGCCAGATTCTAGCATAGTTGCTAATTCGCATCTGTGGTCCTGAGGCAGGAAGACCAAACAACACAAAATCACAAAATACAATATCAGTTAAAACAGAGAGACACACGTTCAGACAATGACATTACAAAATTAAAATTAGTGAGTGCATGTCTGGGAAGTTTTGAGAAACAGTTTAAGGTGCTTTTTAAATGTGTAAAAAGTGGGACCTTCCCTGAAGTTTGTTGGGAGGTTGTTCCAGAAGTGACCCCCTCTGACTGATAGAACGGTTTGTCCAAAGGTTGTTCTTCTGTGGGGGATTTCTAGGTCTCCTCTGGAAGAGGCTCTGGTGCAAATACGTCTGCCAGGCCTAATGTAGGTAGAAAGTGGAGGTGGGGCTAATCCATTCAGAACTGTGTAAATTAAACAACTATTTTATAATGAATAAAGTTTTCAAAACTGAGCATATTATATTATTCCAAAATATTACATTGATGGAATAACAGGGGCTTTTGATCAAAGATTTTAAAAGAAAAAATCTTTAAAATTTTGTAAAGATTTTTAAAGGAGGGTCGAGACAGCAAGGGCTCATTGAGAGGAGAAGATTTAAGCATTGTCTCCCCTCTGTTATTATGGGCAACGTTCGGTCTCTTGGCAACAAGATGGACGAGCTAACGGCTCTGACGCGGGGCCACCCAGAGTACCGAGAGTGCAGTTGGATGTGTTTTACGGAGACGTGGCTGCACAGGGACATAACAAACAAGATGGATAGTATACAAAGCAAAACCCACTGTACTATATATGGACTCACATTGTTCTTCTGGTATGAATAACTTCATCTGCTTTGGATGTAGAAAAACGATGTTCAGCTGGGATCTCAGACAAATCTTTGAAGTGACTGTAGTGAGGCAGCTTGTCGTCTGATTCTGTCCACCTTAGGAAGAAAAACAAGTTTAAAAAGGGTCCTGACACAAATTTCTGTGGCAGGTGCAGTGAAGCCTTACTGGTACAAGTTCTGTTTAAACTCGAGCTCCTTTTTCCGGTGTTCAACCAGCAGCGCATGCTCCTCCTCAGAAGGTTTCATCGCTGAGACGTGAGGACATAGCATTCCAGTTTGTTAAGACAGACTGAAGAGGCTGAGACATATCTTTTTTTTTATTTTAAGAACATAAACGATCTGTAATACATTTCTTTTAGCATTTTCCTGACCTTTCCCTCCTCTAAGCTCCACTGTTTCCCCTCTGGTGATCCATCTGTAACAGGGGAAAACAGTGGTGTCTCCCTCTGGACCCGCCAGGACTATTTTGGCGCAGTACCACTCATCGTCTGGGAGAAGAAAAATGGGATCTTTCTCCACTTTGACCAGCAGAATTTTCCCCAGAGAGCATCTAGTTTTTATGATGTAAGTCCTTGTCTAAAAAATGCAAAAATATAAAAGAAAGTTAAGGTTAGATGATAAAAAAACAAAAAACAGCAAAATAGTCTAACTACTTGCACTGAAGTTGACTGAAACAGTGCTTTGTCTTGTCTGTCATGTTTAAACATGACAGACAATTAGTGCCCCCCACACAGGATTCAACTGTTACAACTACAAAAGAATGTAACTTGCCGTCCCAGTCCGAAAGTCAATGCCGAAGTTGTCCAGCTCGGTGCGTTCACTCTGCCCCTCCGTTCCAAATAAGATGATGTATATGTGGTCCAAGGTCCCTGCATTCTGCATGCTGCCAGTCGTCACCTCCAACTTGTATTCAGCCATGGTCCCCTTGTGGAAATTGCCACAAAAAAAGCAAACAAAACTTAGTTTGTTACTTTTTTAGATAACACTAAAAGCACACAGGCAGCTAACTTACCGAGTGCTACCCTGCAAACATTAGAAAGAAAGAAAATACCACATTTTGAAAATGTTATTGTGGTTTTAGTTACCTGACAGAGCTGTGGCAAAACTTAGTCCTATCCTCAAGAAAAAATGTTAGAGCTTACAACAAACACCTTCACATTGAGGCTTTTCAGCTGTTGCTGTTGAAAAAGTCCCACTAAGTCTCGGATAATTAAGGTCCTGGTCTCCGATTCTCCAGGTAAAGCACAGTCGGAGTTACTGGTATCTGAAGGTGATCAGAGCTGAATACAGGATAGTTTATTCCATGGCACAGATTGAAGTCAGTCCTGAGACGAATAACTACTGTGGTGCAATGCAAAGACTGATATACTCCCAGTTTCTGGTGACGCCCCGCCTGTTTCTTCAATGTAATTTATGGTGGTTGACAAGCAACACTGAATCCAAATAGATTCCTTATGGCTGAGTGTATGTTGCAACTGCTTCAAGCATCTTCTGTCATGTTTGCCTGTCAGAGGGTCAGAGGTCCTTTGTGGAAACAGCCCCCTTCTGCATCGAACCCCATGTTGCCTCTAAGTGTCCATCACAGCATGACTGACAATGCAGAGAAAAAGTTTGTGCTCAATACAGTCAATTTACCAGGTGTGCATAACTAGTTGAACTCAGTAGTACCCTTACACTGGATTTTGCACATTTATAAACTGCATCTTATCAGTTTGAATATGATTTAACATCTGTGACAACTCTCCTATTCCTCTGTGGTTTTTGTTCCCCCAACTCTCACGTCAGCAGATCTGTGGTTAAATAGTTTTAAACCACACAACACAATCCACAACAAGACATGTGTAGAAATAATTTCTGAACACAGTCTAAAATGGCATCTTTTTCTTTTTAACTATTAAAACAAATTATTTGAACAAAGCCAATTCAACAGGAGCAGGAAAAGAAGGGAGGTGAAAAGAAAAACAAGTTAGAAGAGAAAAAACAACAACCCAAAGGAGAGAATGTGGGGTATGCGTAATGACATAATCAGATAACTGGATGTGCTGATTAGAAGCAGTAAACATGTGGTATAAGTGGTATGCATCCCAGCTGAGTTGGTCAGGAAACAGCAATGCAGGGTGAGGTAATGAGCTGCTCATTATCATGATTCTTTTCAGCCAAGCATTACACCAAGATCGATCTAAGATAGCTAAAAGAATGAGGACCAGAAATACAGGCACTGCAGCCTGTGAGAGATGAATGAGGAAACCAGGAAAAAACAAAGTGAAGCTTTGATAAAAAATAATGATGTTGCAAACCAAGGAAACCATCATGGTAAAGGCCTGGGATAAGGACATTGTCGTGACAAAATTACCTGTGAATCTGATCTCATTTGCTGGAAAGCTGGAACCTGACTGTATTTTCTTTGCTCAAAGTGCCATAAACACCACAGATGGTCAAGGTTGTAACCCTAATCTTATATTTGTTGCATAAGTTGTGAAATGAACTAGGTTTGAGGTATAATGCAATTGTTTTGTTAAAAACATGAGAACCCTCCAGTGTGGTTATTCCAAAACTTCCACAAAGGGAGTCGTATTTGTGTTCTAATACCCATGCCTGTTAGATCCCACTTCAAACCCTTAAGCAATGTTTTTTTGACTGCTCTAAATATAAATCACTCAAACAAATATGGAAAAGGAAGTAAACATTTTATTAAGTGGTAGCAAATCAGATTCATTACCCGGCAATCCAGCTGTTGTTTTTTGATTCCCTCTGTAGGGACCAAAAAAGATCAGGTTCCTGAATCGACTTGGAAGAGGTTAACAAATATCTTGTAAAGTGCTGGGATAACTTCTGATACAAGGAAATAGTGCGACACAACCAAAATCTGCCGTTTCCAATGGCTACAACTGAAAGGCAGAGCAGTGACAGATTTCACTTTAATATATCATATAGAATATCATAAATCTACTGTTTTGTCAACAAAATATATCTGATCAACCATAATAAAAGGTGCACTTTTAGCACAAATCCATGCGATGCTGGATGCTCTTTTTTTTTTCCTGTTCTCGTCTTCCCTACACAGACACCACCCGTAACAACCCTGGCAAGTAGTATTATTTCATTAAGGCTTTTTCTTAATCTAATGTCATACTGGAAGTGTTCAGAAATGTTCTGTTGCAGCATCAGACTTTCGGGGCGTCTGAGGCAGCTGCCGGACGTCAGTCTGGTCCGGTCAGGTGTTGACATGACGCAGGACGCGGCGGAGGGAGAGTCCATCCCTCGCCGTGCACATGGCGGGAAGGGGGACGGGCTCGGTCTTCTGCTCCACGAGGTTGAAGTGGCACTTTTTGAGATGGACTGACATGCTGGGGACGTCTGTGAAAGCCCACGATGACACGGGGCTGAAGGCGGTGCTGAATCTCCACACCTGCAGGAGGATGAGGCACATGAACGGAGACTCTGAATATCACATCCAAATTATGTAAATCTGAATATAATGCATTGAGACGCAAAAAATATTTTAAAAACACCGTTGTTTTTTTTTTTAAACTCACTGTATTTTTGATATGCCACGATACAGTTCCATGGCTGCCAGGGCACTGCCTCTGCTCCCACTGCAGCTCCACTATGCCTCTGCTCTGCAGGAGGCTGGCGCACACCTCCCTCATTGTCCGGGACACCAGCGACAGCTGGCACAAGCTGAAGCTATCCAGGAATCCCGCGATGTGCCACAGTATCTCGATGGGAAGCCCGCTAAACTGGTCACTCTGGGGCTCATTTGGAAGTTTCACCTTTGGGCAAGGCTGAATCCCAAAGGACTTGAGGTTCCTGTCATGCACCACCTTGGCCCCCTGTGCGGACGGGTGAAACCTCCGCTGGGAGAAGGTGCAGCCGTAATAGGCGAGAGGGCAGCGATGCTCCATCCAGCCGTTGAGGCCGGCGTGGATGTCGCCATGGACGTTTTGGAAATGAGAAGCAAACTGGTCCCGGCGGAATGACTGGCCACACACAAAGGGGAACATATGCTGGTAGCGGGGGTTAGGAGGGAGATAGCGGTTATGCGGGACTGCCTCCACCTCCAGGGCCTCTAGCACCAGGCCCAGGCGGAGTGTGCGGAAGGGGCTGGGGTAGGTGAGCTGAGGGGCGGCATGGTCGCAGGCGGAGGCAGAGGCCATGTCCCCCACTCTGGTGTTGGTCACCAAGATTGCCGCGGGAAAAGTGAAAGTCTGCGTGCCGAAGTCCACACGGTAGCCGTCCACATAAACCGTGTCCGAGATCCTCCTGCACTCCCTGGACTCTTCCAGACAGAAGAGCAGGGCGGCCGTGATCAGATCGATTTCTCCGAGACCCATGGGGTCGTCGTCCTGCTCCAAGTCCGAAGTGTCAACCGCTTTGTCCTCCATTTTGGTTCTCAGTCTGTACGACTTGTCTGGCGTGACGCCTATCCTTCCATTAGATAAGGAATACTGGCCCTGGCTTCTAAAGGGAGGGCTGCCGAGCGTCTTCCTCTCCCGCCCGCAGCTCTCTGGAAGAACAAGCCCGCCATCTTCCAACACAACGTGACCGGCCCTTTGTGCCACCGCCTGGCTGACTAGAATTGGGGAAATCATGCGAGGGGACGCAGGCTTGTGAGATAAACAAAAACTGTCGTCTTGCACCTCAGCTTTAGTCTTTGCGTCTGTTCCTTTCAGGGAAGCATTTCCACTCAAACAGCTGGAGCAAACTATTTTCTCCTTCGTGCCTCCTTTGTGCAAACCCTCAGCAGCTTCGAGCGGCGTTTCTTCCAGTCCGTTCCGAAGGCCTCCGTTGCTGCCATAGCTACTCTTCAGCAGAGCAGCTCCTTTTCTCACGCACTCTGGGCCACCTTCACTGTAGCCGGCACTGCTGACAAAGTCTAAGGCAGCAGCTAAACTCCTCGCCGTCTCAACCGTGGCCTCATACAGTTTACTGAAGTGCTCCTCGTTCAAGCCATTAATCCCACTAACAATTTTCTCTTTGGCCGAGCCTGGCGTGGGTGGCTGTGACGGATTTGAGGATGATGACTGTGAGGGTGATCCAATAAAGGAAGTCGTCTCGGGAGCAGATGTCTGTAAAACGGAGTGTTTTGCGCCGTTCTCTTTAGTAACATGGACAGGTGCCTCGCCTTCTGACGAAGGTGCCATGGCGATCACTTTCAGAGACTCCAGGAGTGTACGCTGGTCCTGAAGGGCAAGCGCCATGTCCAACTGCTCCACCTCCTCCACTCCACGGCTCAGGCTCTCGTATGAAGTATAATCCAAGCAGCTAATGGGCCATCTGTTCCACTCCATAGTGCAGCAGACCACTCCAGCGGGACACACTTCCAGGTGTGCGTACATCTGGTTGCGCACCATTGTGGCCGGGCAGCCATAGCCACTATTAAGGCACGGGACTCTCACCAGTGGGCACAGAAGTTGATGCTCCTTCACTTTGCAGGAGTGGAATACGGCCCCACACACCAACGGACATGTGATGAGATCGCAGGAGGATCCTGGTTCTGGTCGGACCATGCACCTCTGGTTCACACAGGACATGCAGTGGATATGATCCTCTTCCATCTTCAGAGCTGAGGGGGTGGAGAGGTGACAGGAGAGTCTGTATGAGAACACAACACCATGTCAAATGGATGAAAGAGCACAAGGGATCAAGGACACAACACGGCAGAATATGACCTTAAAGGGACTCTGGAGTAAATACAGCTTTCACCTGTGCTTGTCCCGCTACTTCAAGCTAAAATGTTTGCTGCGAAAAAGGCTTGCAGTCTACCATTTATTGAACAGTGACAGGGCTTTCAAGATACCATGGAGCCTCATATTGATTTACTTATCCTTTGCTTGCACGCTCATGCTTACGTGCATTTACCTTGTCATTTTCCACTGCTGAACTGAAGCTATGAAAGCAACATACGATGTCACTGTGCTCCTTGGGACCCATGCTTGATTTTAAGCCCAGTAAAACATTCTCAAGCGTTAAAAGTGAGATTCAATCATTTGAAGAAATAACGGAAGAGAATGAGAGAAAACTGTTGTACTCCTTCATAACATTAGTGAGTGAAATTTGACAATCACAGAGAAAAGTAACAGACTTGTAAAAAATCTATGCAAAATAATTAATAAATCAGAAATGAATGTGCTTTTGATTTAAGAAAAGCTTGAATGGTCTGATGTGCAGTGGCCTTTTTAAGAGCCTGCAACAGTGGCCCCCTCCACCCTGTGTCCAGGTCCAGAAGAGTCACGTGGGAACCATAAACGGCCGTCTCATGCAAGCACCTTATTAGGAAACCTCCCAGCTCCAAATCTGAGGAGGCTGAAACCACTGCTGTCATTCTGCCGAACATGTTTTTTAAAACCTAAACAACAAACTAACAGTAAACCAGCTTTAAGGCTGTGAGCTCCCACTAGAGAACAGGAGAACACTACAAAAATATTAAATAGTCACTCAAACACTTAAGTGAAGCAATGCAACAAACAAAGCTGGTGAAAACATTTGACCACTGTCACAAAGAAAAGAAACTGTCAAATCTTTTTAATCCCCTTTATAAAGTTAAAATGGAAGTTATTCAAAAACTGGTTAATGCTTTGTCTGTCTTAAGTATGTTGATTAAGAGCAAAAATGTGTATGACACAAATTCGTTCAATAAGTAACAAATGAGAACAAACAGAAGCCGCGTCTTAGATGTCTTTGACATATTTCACATTTCTGAAAATCGTCTCAAGGAATTGGAACAGTTGGAAAATATAAAATATTACATCAGACCTCGGATTATTTTGGTGAGCGTCATATTTCTGATAAATAATGTTCTGCATCGAGGATGCAGAAAGGTCCAGCCCTGTAACGAGCATCAGTCTGTCAGAAAGGGAAAGCAATCCGACTAAAAAACACGTCGTACATACACACTAGACACATGTTTCTTCACCTATCAGCAAAGCTTTGGACAGCAGAAATCAGAGCATGCAAGCTTAGTTTAAGAAAAGCGCATTTTATAGCCAAAAAAAATCCAGTGTCAACATGTTGATAAAACTTTAGTTTGAACTAACAGCACTGTATCAAAATCTCCAGGGAAAAAGGTTAATTTACTTTCATGTGCATCAGTCTGCTGAAAGCCCGTTTGCTGTCAGCTGTTCTTTCACGACTCGAGCAACTTGTGAGGGAAACAATGGCAGGCTAGCTTACACCGGCCCGGCTAATGTTGGCTAAAAACAGCTAGCTAGCTCGGAAGTTGACCGGCTCAAGCCAACTTTAGCAGGACAATTTGCTGGCATCCGAGGTGCTTCTCACCTGGTCGGCGTGTCGGCAAAAAAAAGGCTGAAAAGATGTTGTTGCCCGTTCTTTATAAATGCAACAAAGCTGGCCGTTAACTGGAGTTACCTCTAGGGGGAAGCTGCTAATGATAGCTAGCTAGTTACATACATCTCTTCTGACTTGCCCTCCCCCTTTTTTTCTTGTCAAAGCTTTATTGAACAAACTTCACATCCGCTTTACAATGGTTGGGGGCAAAGAGTAAAATAATAATGAGTAGTTTCAGTTTAGCAAAGTGAAATGTGTAAAAATTTTAAATCAATGCTTGTGAAATAGAAAAGTTAATTATTCACGTGATCATTTTTAGTTCTGTGGTGACGTGTTTGTGAAAGTAGAAACAGATCTACGAATTTGACTGGCAAGGATACATACACTATATTGCCAAAAGTATTTGCTCACCTGCCTTGACTCACATATGAGCTTAAGTGACATCCCGTTCCTAATCCATAGGGTTCAATATGACGTCGGTCCACCCTTTGCAGCTAGAACAGCTTCAACTCTTCTGGGAAGGCTGTCCACAAGGTTTAGGAGTGTGTTTATGGGAATTTTTGACCATTCTTCCAGAAGCGCATTTGTGAGGTCGCACACTGATGTTGGACGAGAAGGCCTGGCTCTCAGTCTCCGCTCTAATTCATCCCAAAGGTGTTCTATCGGGTTGAGGTCAGGACTCTGTGCAGGCCAGTCAAGTTCATCCACACCAGACTCTGTCATCCATGTCTTTATGGACCTTGCTTTGTGCACTGGTGCACAGTCATGTTGGAAGAGGAAGGGGCCAGCTCCAAACTGTTCCCACAAAGTTGGGAGCATGGAATTGTCCAAAATGTCTTGGTATGCTGAAGCATTCAGAGTTCCTTTCACTGGAACTAAGGGGCCAAGCCCAGCTCCTGAAAAACAACCCCACACCATAATCCCCCCTCCACCAAACTTTACACTTGGCACAATGCAGTCAGACAAGTACCGTTCTCCTGGCAACCGCCAAACCCAGACCTGTCCATCAGATTGCCAGATGGAGAAGCGCGATTCGTCACTCCAGAGAACGCGTCTCCACTGCTCTAGAGTCCAGTGGCGGCGTGCTTTACACCACCGCATCCGACGCTTTGCATTGCACTTGGTGATGTATGGCTTGGATGCAGCTGCTCGACCATGGAAACCCATTCCATGAAGCTCTCTGCGCACTGTTCTTGAGCTAATCTGAAGGCCACATGAAGTTTGGAGGTCTGTAGTGATTGACTCTGCAGAAAGTTGGCGACCTCTTCGCACTATGCGCGTCAGCATCCGCTGACCCCGCTCCGTCAGTTTACGTGGCCTACCACTTCGTGGCTGAGTTGCTGTCGTTCCCAAACACTTCCATTTTCTTATAATACAGCTGACAGTTGACTGTGGAATATTTAGGAGCGAGGAAATTTCACGACTGGATTTGTTGCACAGGTGGCATCCTATCACAGTTCCACGCTGGAATTCACTGAGCTCCTGAGAGCGACCCATTCTTTCACAAATGTTTGTAAAAACAGTCTGCATGCCTAGGTGCTTGAATTTATACACCTGTGGCCATGGAAGTGATTGGAACACCTGATTCCGATAATTTGGATGGGTGAGCAAATACTTTTGGCAATATAGTGTATATTAAATGGATAAGGTTTTTGTTGGCCAACATTTAATTTAGGTTGATTCACAAATTTGCACTGCCAAATTTCCATTTCTAGTTTTCAATTTGGAACATTTATGGAATGCTGCTATAAGGTAGGTATAAGACCTGGGGAAAGCAGACTGTTTCTATGTAGAACTGAAACAAATACAATTGGAAAACGAAAAAACAGAGGAGAAAGAAAAGAAAATATTAAGAAAAAACGGTCAAGTGTGACTGAAATATATAGGGTCAGAGCAATGAACAGCCCACCAATCCTGTAAAGTCATTCTGCTAAATTAAATAAATCTCTGCACACAGAATACAAAGTGCAATAAACACAGACAAACAGAAGAGGACAGTGTTACACCACTTCCTGTTAATCTCAGCATCAGAACAACATGGGACTATTCTGCCAGTCATCAAACTTGATAAAGACACCAAGACAGTCTGTATGTTAAAAGAGAGGCTCGTGAAATCAATCGTAATAAAACTGATTTTCAGTTATAGAAGGTATTACATCTAATGCTTACACTAGATGTAATCATTTCAACAACAGAACATGCTGTCTTTAAATCCTTTGTCATCAGAACTTGAAGGTCTGTTTGCCTCAAAATTTCATGACTCCCTCCCACTTTAAAATTCTTATTTTCATTTCAATTATCAAAGATCAAACACACAAAACCTGCTTTCATCCTCAAGCATTTAACTGCTGAATGAGACATCAAATCAAGACTCTAAAGTGATAAGGACTGCTGTTGATGGATGCACAAAAGGAAGGTTGTGCAGCATCAGTGCCAACACTTTTGACTGATTGTGTTTAGTCTAAATTCGAAAACTTATATCTATGTTTTCGCAAATGCCCATATGGATAATGGAAAATCCCCCAAACTTAAAATGTAACAAAAAATTTAGTGTTTAGCTTATGTAAATCCGTCTTTAAGACTGTCCACTCCACCTATAGCACATTGCCAAGATGATATGACAGTTTAATTAATTGGTTGGATGTTTCTCGGTCAACCCACGCAGACCGCAGTCCCTGAATAGAATAGTCTCACCGTTGTCCTTTGCCCTGAAGAGGGGCTACAGCGTCTAAATAGTCGCCCCTTCTCAAACATGTCACTTTTACTTAGGTTCAGTATCAGGAAGATTGCTGCCGGAGCCTTGGGCACCAGTGTCACAGCAACTCCTTCATAAGTTTATTTGTGATTTATACCGCCTGGCGTGAGTCACGACATGACCCCATACCACGCAGTTCACACCCCCCCGAGGATGGGACCACGTTGAGAACAAGTCGAACGGCCTAAACCTAAACCACACTTTCTGTTTCACCGATTTTGGAATAAAGCCGTGTCAATACTGTGTGACTGCAGAAAAAACACATTCACCTTTTGATGTCCTGTGTATCCTCTGGGTTCTTTTATTGATGTTTCCCAGTGGAAACACCTTTTCCTACAGCTTTCCCAAGTCAAAGCAGAGCTATGACTGGCATCTGTGTCCCTTATCCAAACACTAGATGGAGCAGTGGATGGATTCGGCTGCTGTCCGTAGTACTGAAATGTCTCTATCTTTCTATCTAAAGAATTGAATAACACATTATGATGTTAGGTGACATATTTGTAATTTTGTATAGCCGTAAGTTTGCCATCCATTCCAAATTAAACATGTCAACCCAGAAACATGCAGTGAGAAGGATGATTTGATTTGGTACTTTCCCTTGAGATTCTAACAGAATGAGGTAAATTGTTCATTCATATTTATTTATTTTTTAATATAAGATGTGACAATGTTGTAAGTAATGCTCTGCCAAATGGTGCTTAGTCTGAAGATGCAGACTTGAAGGTGCGCTGGGAAGGGAAAAAAAGATAATGTGAGTTTTGTGGTAAGGAGGAGGGGTGAGGGGGTCCTTCATTTTCACATTTTGAGTTGAGCGAGCGAGAGGGAGAGACAGTGAAACTCAAGTAATACCGACAAAGATCCATCTCGACAGAAGAAGGCTGAAGCCACGAAAGATGTCTCAAGGATTCAGGTAAGTTTTTTTTTCATTTATACACCACAAACAGAACAAGCAGCTCAGAAGGTGTGTGGTGTTAATATGGAAAAGAGACAGAATTTAGGTTACAATTACAGCTGACCATTTTGGTTACATTCTGGATTAACTATAGTAGATTAGCTCGTTTTTCATTATTCTTATCTTTATTGAGGTTGCTATTGTTACTGCAAACAGATGATTGAGTGGGAGCCTGTCTGCACGACACAGAAGAATGCTTGGTGTGTTGGGTCAGGAACAAAATCACTGGAGGCTATTTTGTGCCCTTCTACATGTGGAATCCGGCGAGGGGCAGGTTATAGACTTAGGCTTTTGTTTTCAGGATTTTAATGGATAGGCTGAATGAAAATCGTGAGGGGTAATGAAAGGATGACGAGTCCAGGCAATGTCCCAACAGACGTCCTTGCAACGTGTTTGGAACGCGCGCTGTCCGCGGTGCTGAAATCAGGAATCTCTCAGATTTTCTCAATAAGCAGCAGGAAGAATTCCCGCACCCTCACAGGATGCGTGGTTGAGGGGTTTTACAGGAATGTTTATGTTTGAAAGAAAAGAAAGGGAGACTCGATTTTCTGATCATCCAAAAAAGAATGACTGTGATCTGGCAGTAGAGCTGCCGGCGTGGGTGCCTTGCTAAAAGGCATCTAGTTTAATAGAGAGATATGAGGAATGCAGGCTGTAAGAGCGTTGATTGATAAGAGCACAGAACCCATAGCCCATACGAACATTTGGCATATATCTGCCCCTCCGCCCAGTCAAATCACAACAGTTTGTCTTGTTTCTTTTCCCCGCAGGTGCGCGAGGATACACTCCAGATGCTGTGGCCACAGCTCATGGCTGGGATAAACGTAGAAGCCCTGACACGCAGCAGATAATATGCCTGCAGACCTGGCTCGGCTCGCTCAACGTGGCACGATATGGCACGCGTAAAGATGGGTCTCTTCGCTCTCTTGTGTCTCCACACGATTCTCCTTCGGGTCCTCGTGCTCTCCCACAGCAGCATCTATGAGCGGTCGGTGGTCCCCCGCGCAGCCCCGCGCTCCGTGGCTCGCATGGACGGAGACGTGATCATCGGCGCGCTCTTCTCCGTCCACCACCAGCCGTCCGCTGAGAAAGTGGCCGAGCGCAAGTGCGGGGACGTCCGAGAGCAGTACGGCATCCAAAGGGTGGAGGCCATGTTCCACACGCTGGACAGGATCAACTCCGACCCCAACCTGCTCCCCAACATCAGCCTCGGCTGTGAGATCCGGGACTCCTGCTGGCACTCCTCCGTTGCCCTGGAGCAGAGCATAGAGTTCATCAGGGACTCCCTCATCTCTATCCGAGATGATAAGGACGGATCCAAGTGGTGTATTGACGGTACCCCGTCCAACCAGCCGCCACCCTCCAAGAAACCCATCGCCGGGGTGATCGGACCTGGATCCAGCTCTGTGGCCATTCAGGTGCAAAACCTGTTACAGCTATTCAACATCCCACAGATTGCCTACTCTGCCACCAGCATCGACCTGAGTGACAAGACATTGTTCAAGTACTTCCTCAGGGTGGTCCCCTCTGACACCCTCCAGGCCCGGGCCATGCTGGACATAGTCAAGCACTACAACTGGACCTACGTGTCCGCTGTCCACACTGAGGGTGAGAGCCCATCACCTGCATCACTGTAATAATGCTCCATCACACGAGCAGTCATATTTTCTTTTAGTGAACAAATGCTGACTTTATTGTGACCTCGTTAGCGTTATGGTATTTTTAATTAACCACATCATCAAAGCAAAGCTGTTATTAAGAGTGACACATAGCCTATAAGCTGTTATATTTATAGAAGAGGCTACCACTTTGACATATCCAGGATCACATGTGGCCAAGACTTTAGGGGTCCTTGGTGTTAGATGCGGTAGTGGAAATACATACTGATCTAATCATGTATTTTATCAATATTATCTTTAATCAGATATCTATATTTACTTTTTACATATTTGTCTTTTGAGGCAGAACTTTAGTTAATCATACTCACCACAGTAAGTTAAAAAACTACAGAACTAAAAATAGAGAGATAATTTTATCATTAAGAATGAAGGTGCTTGTTTTAAGGATTAGATTAATTCCACTGATTAACTGAAGAGTTTTAAGGACAGAAAACATCGCATTTCTGGATAATATGTTTAACATACACATTATCAAGATGAGTATAATATCTTCCCCATAAAAACTTGAATTTAGTATTTCGGGATGTGATTAGTTCACTTTCCTTTTTGAGAACTTTCTCCTTCATTTGTGCAGCGGTGTGTTACAGTGGAGACAGGAGATAAAAGGAAGAGAAGGGTTGGGTAGACAAAGTAATTACTGTGAAATGAATTATGTCCATGGCTTTTCATTAAAGTCTCGGTGAAACACAGTCAGTGATGTGCACCCAAATGATGACTGACAGGCTACATTACCCAGGATCCCCCCCTGAGGAACTGTGGACTCATGGGGAGTGTAAAACATCTTTGGAAAGTCTTATTATAGTCAAGTAGAGGAGATGGGCTTTGACACAGGTTGCTATCAGATAAATTAAGAGAGGGAGTTAGGGAAGTGTAGTACCTGGAGGCTAACCTAGGTGGCATTAGTTGTCTGACCTTCCTGTGGGACCGATGGCAGACCAATCAGGGATGGGGGAAATGGGTTGCAATTCAGCTCACTGCTATGTCATTTTTATGAGAGTTTTATTTTCTTTGTACTTCTTTTTCACTGAAAAAGACTAGTGAGAAAGAAGCCTTCAGAAGTCTGGAGTCACTGCAAAGGTTCTACAACTGAGAGCTGACTTATGACATAACCTGACATTGAGCGTGTATTAACCTGTATCTCTTTTGATCTCTGAATGTGCGCTCACAACTTGAGTTTCACTGACTACTACGCTAGACAAGTCATAAATGCGGCTTGTTGCCCGTAGCAACAGCCAAGGCTGTAAAATTGCATAAATTACCTGTCTCGATTATCATCTGTGTGGTGGGAGGGCGCAGAGTGTGTTGTTGATGGTCGTTTTCAAATGGGGTGTCAACTAATGCACCGCCACCCACCTGTCTCACAGACTAGGTGGAAAGAGTAAAATAAGTGGATATCATTATTTCTATTTACCAGTGGGAGAATGAAAAGAGGTTATTGAAAATACAATCAAAGGACTATTAGAAAACCAGCACATCACCCTGTTGTGTGTCTGAGCAAAGCGCCAGACTGATGTCTATGTCACCTGCTGCTCTCTTTGTCATAGAAAACCCTGCCCTGTACAGCGTAATTGTTCCATGTCACCTATTTAAGGGGAGCAGGGTGTAAAGTGCCCTCAGGAAGCCGGGCTACTAACGTTACGATTGCATAATGGTTGTTTTTAGATTTGGACTGACAGGTGAGTAGAATTTACTCCAAGCCATGTGAATATTCAGACACAAAGAAGTGCTCCCGCTCACACAGTTACTGGATTGTCCGTGCAGCCCACCTCTCTGGCTGTGGTGCTGCGGGTTTCATCAATAATTCCGGCTGTGACACATTTGTCAAGCGGTGCGGCCCATGCAGAAACAGAAGGCTTTGACTCAGATGGCTTTGCAATGCGCTTGATTGGGGAGTTAAACAATGATGCCACCCTCATCCCATTCGGTTGTGATTGCAATCAGTAGCTGAGGCTCGTTATCAGTGGATACGAGCCTCTGCTCCCACTGCATGTGCATCACTGAATCAGAGTCTGGTGCAGTGAGCGACTGCTTAGGGAGTGTGCTCTATGCAGAACCACACAAAAGGTGGCATATCAGGTTTTGTAATCAACAATAAATTGTGCCACAATCGAAAAGTAATTAAAAAAATTCCTTGGATGGTTTTTATCTTTGCAAGGACAGAATGTTCTCGGACTAAATTCTCACTTTTCTCACTGTCTGTTTGCTTCGTCATTTCAGGAAACTATGGAGAGAGTGGTATGGAGGCCTTCAAGGAGCTGGCCTCTCAAGAAGGCTTGTGCATCGCACACTCGGACAAGATCTACAGCAACGCTGGCGAGAAACACTTCGATCGCCTTTTGCGGAAATTACGAGAACGCCTGCCCAAAGCTCGTGTAGTCGTGTGTTTCTGTGAGGGCATGACGGTCCGTGGTCTCCTGATGGCTATGAGGCGACTCGGGGTGTTTGGGGAATTCCTCCTTGTTGGCAGGTATGGTTGTACATGTAATTACCTTTAAATCTACATTTCAGAGGATCTCTTTGGACAGCAAAGCCTTGTTTAACAGGCTGTGAGATGCTGTGTTGTCTTCCTTAGGTGCATGTCACCAAGGCAACCAAGGGGAATTCGTCTACATACCAATAACACTGAATAGAAATGTTCTTCAGAAATGACTAGTTGGTATTTCTCTGCAGACACACAGCTAGAGAGGGAATCAATGCTGCAGATCAATACTTTGATGCACTCTTAAAAAAAACACAACCTTGGTAATCGTATATGAGCATGAATACTGTTTATATTGGTGCACATTCGGACCGTTCATCAGCCCTTAGTGGATATTCACTTCAGATCCCTGGTCCATATATGTCTCCTGTTTCTGACTTTCACTATTTGTTAAACAGTGCTGAGTGGCAGAAAGAAACATGCATGGTAATCTTAGTAATTAGGAAAAGGGAGGGGGGGGCTACAGTCGGCCCCTAAAAAAAGACAGTGTTGTATTACACAAAATCAACTTAACATCCTCGGCTGTCTGTAGAAGTAGAAGCAGAGTTTCTTCTACTTATCCATCCACACATTCACTACAGATGTTCTAAATGCTGCGTGAGCACATCAGAAATTTGATCCAAAGAGATGTAAAAACTTCACTCACTGTTCACACGTAATCAGATTTAGTTAATTTTTTTCTTTATGACCGGAATTTGCCGTAGTCATCAGGAAAAGATGAGGATATTAATTTCAGAGTGGATAAGGTTATGTTAGGTTTTTACTTCAGCTTGAGATGTTTTTATATGGTCTTATTCTTAGGCTTTTCATTTTTGTCGATGGTGAGAAAACCCTCTATTCAGCTTTGATTGTCAGTCATTAACATTGTTCATTTTTGGATAATTTTCCACAACACTGTGAACAGAAAATCTTTATGTTTTTATTCTTCATATCAGAAAATGTACCATTCCCACATTTTTAGGTCCTCCTTTTTCATGAAAGGGATCTGCTTGTTACTTCTTCTGGTTACCAGGAAATTAACAAAATGTATATTTTTCCACATTTTTCCCTTATTCCGTTTCTTCCTTCTTGAAAAAAACTTGCTCGTGTCTTTTTCTTTGCTGAAAAGCACTGTTCTTAGATGTTCCAGTACGACTAAAGGAGAGTATTGTGTGTGTTGTTTGCACTGGATAATCCCACCATGAAAGCTCATTTTAAAGCACACTGCTGTATATGTCTAAGTGACAGTAGTGGTGCTTTTCAAATTCCTTTAAAATGATCCATTGTAATGACACTCCGGGATCATCTACATTCCCTCCCGTGCCTCTTTTTTATCTTCTTCCTTCATAGCCCATTGGAAAAGTGTCCTTTTTTAGCTTTTGTGGAAGTCTCCGTGGGCAGAAGACATGCTTCTGGGTCACAGACAAAAAAGGGAAGAGACAGAGTGTGTAAAATGACAGAGCAAGTCTGGGCCAACACAGATGCTATTCCGTGTGTGTTACGCTGAATGAAGCTGGCAGGCAGGTATTAGCTCATCAAAGGTGAGCCTGCTTTCTTAATCCATGCTTTCACCTCTAAAGAGGCTTTCTTTTTTTGTCATGCATGAACGTACTCAGTGTGACAGAGACTAAGAAAAGTTTAGAAAAAGTAGATCCCATCAAAACCTGTGAACTGATGAGGCAGTTGATGCCACAGCCTTTATTAATGGATGCTACTAGTTTAGCCTGTTTAATTGGATTCACACCAAACCAACCAAAGCGTGTAAACGGTGGTGAACCAATCATGCCCCTATGAAAAATCCAATAGCACACAGTGTTGAGCTTTTTGCACTGAGATAATCATGGAATCCCACAGCGGCAGACAAACCTCTACACAGCAATGGCTGCATAAACTGCAAGTGGTTTGAATGTGAGAGCTTTTGTGCTTGCTGTTCGACTAACCTGCTCTTCTGACAAGGGCCAGGTGAGACACCAGGCTTGACCCACTTCACTTCCATGTGCAGACTCCGCATGCATCACTTCAACTATTTACATCCACTCTGTTCTCCTGTTGTTTGTCAGAGAGTCTCTTGTCTGTCCCACTTTGTATTGTGAGTCATTCTTTTACCAGTCAACTTCCTACTCGCGCATGACACATTCTGATACAATATTTGTTCCATGCTTTAATCAAGACATGTAGGGTACACACATACAGAAAAGAACACCAGTTGAAAAACATTATGGATGCTCTGTAGGATTTTAAAAAAAGACAGAATGGAATGGTTTAAAGATTTCATGCATGAAGAATAACACTGAATTGTTGAACCATGACACTATTTCATTAGAATTATTAGCTTGCTTTGAATGCAAATGTTTGAACAGCGGTGGCAAAAATTTGGAAAACTAAATGGATCTAAATAGAAACAGCTAGTGGAACATGTTGCAACCAATTTAGGTTAACTGGAGACATCTCAGTAACATAACTTGTCATAAAAGAGTACCCCAGAGAGCAGAGTCTCTCAAATGTTACGATAGGCAAACACAATTTAGGGTGCATTCCCCAAATGTAGGCTAAACTATGTTGTGCAAAGAAGATGTCACATGGTAACATAACCCCCGTAACACTGGGGGGTGTTTTCAGGGCCAAAACTTATTTAAAGTAACTGTAGCAGCATTGCATTGTGAAAAAAAATAAAACAAAGAAAATTCAGAGCTGTTAAGCAGCTATAATCCTATATCCGACAAAAATTGGACAGGATTCATCCCCTGAAGGTCCGACAGCTGCTCTCCTCAATTCCAAAATGTTAAGTTTCTCTGGAAATGTTAATTGATCAAGGGGTGCTACTCTGTAATAAAAAATTGCCCATTTAAAACTTTTTCAGGACATGCGAACAAGTTAGAAATGAGCCAGCTATTTTTCAGGAAACAGGACATATTCTCACTTTAAATATTTTATATACTTTAATTCTTCAGATGTGAAGTAAATGCTGGGTCATGGCCGTTAATTTCAGACTCTTTCATTTACTGGTACATCTATTTAAAAGAGTGTCGCACAGAGACATTAAACAGAAATGACTGAGTGGTAAGCAGCTTAGGAGAGGATCACATATCTGTAATAAAAGTGGTTGGAGATTGAGAAAATGATCAGGATTCTCGAGCTGCAATTTGAGGGTAGGTTGGAAATCGGCCCAAGTAACCCGAGGAAAAGAAATGGATGAGAGAGACTGAGTAAAAAAAAAAAGAGTAGCTGACAGAGATATAAAGAAAAGGAGTGGGCTTAAGAAAGCTGAAGTAGCAGACTGTGCTAATTTAGTTCTCGGATACGTTTAATGATTATATGACTTTTAGTTGGCTGAAAGATTTTTCTTACACAGATTAACAAATGTGGAGCTCAACATTCAAACCGGCCTGAATATTTCATCGTTGTCTTCTTACTTCACATTAGGCAAACCAATACTTACCTGCATTATATTGTTATTATTTCTTTGCTGTGGTTATTATGTATATATTTTCCATCATATGTAAAATGCCTTTCTTTTGATCCAATACACTGGATCCAGAGACATTTACGCTGAACACCAGTAGAAGTGTTTATACAATATAGTATCACACAGTGTTAAAGAGCTAAAATGTATCAAAGTGGAAGCGAGTCATTAAAGTGTGTTATAAGACTTAGGACAAAATAGAGGGGCAAAGTGACATAATTTGTATTTTAGTTCAATGTTTGCCAGATTATGAGTCTTACATACTCTATTCAAGTAAACAAAATGGTTTATTTTATTCACGTTGATTGAAAAAAATGTATTTCATAGAGATCCATTTTCACAGTCATCAATTTATATATTCACAATTCAATCAAGTAGTCACCAGTCTGTGTGTGCGTGCGTCATTCCATAAAAGCAACAGTGGTCTGTGATTCTAGCTGAATGGTATTCACACGTGACTGAGTTGACCTGGGTCAACATGCAACAATCCCAGTAGTGTTGTGACATTGCCGGAAATGCACAACTATGGAATAAGTGAGATTTATTTGCCTGTCTGCTTGTCTTCTGTTTTTGTTAGCCCAAACAAAATAATCTGTTGTTCATTCAACCATGGCACACATGGCAATATGTGAGAGATATTTTATGTTTAGCCCTTCCATTGCACAAGACTGCTTCCTTTTTTGTATAGTTCTCCAGAAGTGTGTCATTTCTCTTGAATAGTGAACCCTGTCTACAAGGAAAGATTGCATTCTATTGTGAGTAAAATCGAAAAAGAAAAAAAATAATATTGACATAATATTTCATATTTCCATTAAAATAGAAAAGCTCCAGTTCATGGAAGTCATCATCATTATCACAATTAGGGAATATGTCAACAAAGGTTCCCGGTTCAAGTCCCCAGGGGACTGGGGACCTTTCTCTGTGGAGTTTGCATATTCTCCTCATGTATGCGTGGGCTCTCTCTGGGTACTCCAGCTCACACGCACTGTCCAAAAACATGCACGTTCAGTTAACTGAAGACTTTACATTGCCCAAAGGAATGAAGGAATCATGTTTTTGCATGGTTGTTCATCGCTGTGTGGCTCTGTGATAGGGTGGCGACCCTTTTAGGATGTTCCCCACCTCTCAACCACGGTCAGATGGGATAGGCGCCAGCCCGCTGCGACCCTTCCCGGAGTAAGTGGAAGGCAGAGTTTAAACACCAATATCTAGCAATATTTCTAATTGTACGATGGTGGGAGAGCCAAGAATGCAGCCTTGTTATGGAGGTGTTTGACTGTCTAAACTGAAGCCGTGGCATCGCTGTGGCTGGGGGAACCTGTGTGTGCTTCTCCCCACAGTGGAAGCTCCAAAATGGCAGAGTTATTACTTGCTTGTTCATAGAAGAGGGGAACAAACACAATGACTCTCACAAGTCTATATGATTACAGATCAAACAATCCGTTATTTTGCCTTTAGTCACTGTACATTTTGTAGAGGGAAATACTTAATTTGATAAACAGCTTATCTTCTGTTTAAGAAAATGTTTTTCTTAACTAGTATACTTCAAAATTAAAAAAAAGAAATTAGCGGGGTATTTTTGGTACATATCACATTATTCCAGAAATTTCCTTTTTAGTCATATATATCTATATATTGTCTAAAAGTAAATGTAAATGTCTTAATGTATGAAGTTGTAAAACTTCTACCTAATGTTTAACCCTATAGCACCAAATACACCAAACTCACTAAACCAATGATATTATGGTAAATTGCGGGGGGCTGATTACAAGTATTGCTAGTCATAAAACACTCAAAATGATTCAGTGGGTTATTTTTCCAGAGAGCAGTCAAACAGGATTGATGATTTATTAAGTTAGGCATTTAGAAATACATGTGCACCTTAAATAGCATCTGTTAGTAGATTGTTTCTGCAAAGATTTATCAAGTCTAAGGTTATCAAATTCTTGCCGTCATATTATTACAAAGAAGCTGTTAGTCTTGACTGATTAGTTCCACCTACTCAGTCATACAAAGACATTAACATGGTATTCAAGTCTCTCTGCTGAGCTGTAGTGTTTGCATCTGTTACAACCAGATTTACATTTACTGTAAAGTCTCCTTTGTTGTCATTCCCTCCACTGTCTGTTTCCCCGCACAAAGTTGGTGAATGGTGGCTTCCAGTCAGTTCACCTACTCATTTGCCTGTCTGCTGACTCTCTCGCAATTAACAGCATTCACTTTCTCTCTTCCTCTAAAGCTGCTTGAATGCTGTTATTACCAAACGTCATTTGCATAAGCTGCTTTTTCGGCATGTAATTCTCATTTCTTGCCCGTCTTACACTGGTAGCTTTTAGTCCGGGTCCGATGTCAAATGCTTTAGACTTGTTTATTATTTTATTCTTGGCAAAATGGACATTCAGATTGGAATGGGAATTTTCTGCCTCTGTAAAAGCATAACACCAGTCATTAAAAGCCTTAGACTGTGTCTTTTGAGATTGCAGTGAAGTGCAAAGGAAGCTGGGAATCTGTATTGTGTGTCTCACATGGGTTCCTGCATTTGGCTGTCCCATTTAATTTTCTGAGAGGGAGACTGAGGTTTTGCTCCAAGCTTGAATAAATGAAGTGTTTAGGGCTACGCAGAAAGAGAGGGGTTGTATAAATGACACATTTCTCTGCCTTTTCCTGTCTCGCTTTCTCACAGTCTCTGGAAGGAGTTGCGGAGGATGTGGAATTGTGCCTGTTTTCTTTTTCATGCGAGTTATTTGGCAAATAGTACCGCTTGAGCCAAGGAAGACCTTTTCCTGGCAATAGCACTGAAAAATAAACCAAATATAATCAGTATCTTTGCTTGTGGAGAACTGCAGATGTACCATGGGTCAAGATTTAAGCTGCTTCCAGCTTTCTTAATCAAATGTGTAAAAATGTATCCAATTATTCGAAAACACTTTTTAAAAAAATGTTTGGGTTTTGAAATGGAACTTTAGGTATTAATGTTTTATTTGTATTTCCTTTGAAACAAGTTGATCGATTTTTATCCAGATGGGAGAAGGGCATATTTTATTTTTATGCACCGTGGGAGTGTTTGACCTAAAACTCTAGCCCTCCTTTCTGTTTTAAAGCAGTACAGGTAAAGCTTGAACATTTGATCTTTGGCTAAAAGCATATTGGCTTTCTCTTTGTAGCCATGCCATGAACAGGACTTTGTTGCTCAACGCTCTGATTCTCAACCTGTTTGCTGAGTCACGAATGGGAACATTAGCCATTGCAGAGAGTCTTAAAGGATCTTTACCTTTTTTTTTAAGGCAATTCAATGTCTTTTAGCATTTTTTGTGAAATATTAAGGTCACATTTATGTAAATCTATCGACCATTTTGGAGAGTTCACCACAAAACCCAAATTTTGGGTCACTGTTGTCTGAGGCATGCCATGCATGAACCAATTTCTGTAAGCGGAGTGGAAAGCACTGTACGGCAGCAAAAGGAAGACTTGTGTGCTGCTTGCACCACAGTCTCCATGGAGATAGCGTTTGACCTCATGTTGGAGCTCCAGTGATTGTCTTGCTGTAGATCTTTTAACACACTATTTCAGCACAGCTCCGCACAACACGAAAGTTTCTCGGCAGATCATAGGAGTGACATCTGAATAAGCACCCCGAGCAACGTTAGAAACAAAGGTTGCAATGACAATGAAAAGATGAGCAGCTGACAACTGTCCACAGCGGAGTTACTGGGAGACAAGTGTGTCTGAAAAGTGTATTCAAGTTGGGTTAGGATTTGTGATTAGATCTGTTTGTGTTACACCGAGCACAATGAGCTACATCCGAATATTCATAACACGCTTCTGATGTTAATTGAAAGCAGCCACACATTGTCAAGGGCATCACTCTCCTTCCAACGGATGCCTTGTGTTTCTGTAAAGGGGACGGCAGAGCGACATCGGAGTGATCAAAAATAGCACACAGGCCTGCATCTGGACATAGCTGTCACATGCTGGTTTGCAGAAGCTGCAGCTCTTTTAGCACGGGCAGTTTGGACTAAAACATGCAAGTATTCCATATATGCATAAGAATAATGCAGGGAAAAAAATGAAATTTTAGTACAGATATTGGCAGAAATACATTATGACAATGGGCTTATGATAAGCCGTTATTATGATTAGAATAAAAGCAAAACATTAAATCTTTAGATTTTTCTGGTGTTTTCAGTATCACAGTCAACTGAACAGCCTTTGGCTTACAGCAGTTGTTTCGATGAAATAAAACTGTGATGTAACATATTTCACAACTTAAGGGTAGATAGGCGCATAGTGTACAATCAGGGAAGAAGAGGCAAGCTATTTAGTAAATTCCCACAAATTGAAACATGCACTGTTTGGGCATACAATGTCCAGGAGGTAAGTACATGTGGACTCACCGAAGGTGGAGTCAGATGTGTACATTATGTATAAAGACAAAAAAACAACAACCAGAGAATACAGCCTCTTCCTAAAATCAAATTGCGAAAGAAGAGCAATTTTGTTTGTGCAATGAAAATGTGCGAGCCTCATGGAACCTTGAATATTGAAAACAGAACAAATAGAGAATCTCCTTTTAGAATATTTTAAAACGGCAGAGCCTGTATTCCTCATTACCATTATTCCTTCAGTACGCACACAAGTTGCTTTAAGAATAAATTAATTTCTACCTAATTCTATCAGGCCAGTGAGGATACCTTTGGGGCTGCAGTCAACGTGTTTGAAGTTTGAACATTTCTTTTTTCTTCTGCAGGGGCACTTTTCTCTGAACTTGTCATTGATTTCAGAACTGCGAACACCCAAGAATATGTCTTTTTTTCAATTTGTTTCTTAACCTCACATGTGAAGTCACCATTGGCACCAATGTCTTATTGTTTGTGGCGTAAATGGCTTTTCTATACACAAATAGATGATGGGTAGGAAGAAAGTGTCTCAATAAATCAGTACAGAGAATTAGTGATGTAGATAAAAAAAAGAAAACCATGCATGCTCTTTATGGAAATATCAATAATGAAAAAAGTGCTTAACGTCATTTGAAATGTTTGGAAAAGAGCTCCTTCAGCTATGATCTTAAATCAAGGTGTCCTGGAAAGTGTGGGTGAACAACGGTGGGGAATTGTTTCATCAACAGGCTCTATAAAAGAAGGCATGGCCATTTAATTATTCTTCTCTTTAGACTTGAATAAGGATTTCTTCTTTTCTCCCTACAGTGTTCCCTGCTAGCATAGAGGCCACTGATCTCCCCACTCAAACTGGGGCATGATGAATAAATAAAAGTAGCCTAGATGAGCTTTTAAAAGCTCACCAGCCCACCCAGGGCTTCAGTGTCACCACAGGAGAGTCTTACAGCTTATGCTGTGAAGCTGACAAGCAAACACAACTCCTGTTTTTGAGTTATGAATAAGAGAACAGGAGGAGCTGAGAGTTGGAAGGCTCAGAAGCACAGAAGGGAGAGGGTCGTTGGAAATTTAGCTGACAAGATTGAGATAACTGCCAAAACAGTTTTGAGTTCATTTATAATTTTATCAGATCGGCACAGATATGAATTACATGTAGTGATTCCCAAAGTGAGGCTTTGGCGCTATAGAAACACATGGCAACGTGTGCATGCTGTGCACAAAGTTTCAACAGTCAACAGTCTTTCCTGTTTTTCTTAGTTAACAGTCTGTTTGTCACACCACATGCTTATCTTCAGTTGGTGAGAATACCTGAATAAACTACTTAGTTTGTTACTGGTTTTGCCCTTGAAAAGATAGTAAATTGCTATCAGTCAATGAACCAAAAACAAAAAACTGTGCGGAAAATGAGCACCTTGCTTGCTTTTTATTTCAGGCGTTTACGTTGTTTAACAGTCCCTGCAGTGCCGACTATGTCCAACAATGCCATTAGGAAATACCATTTGATTTTTTGGATTTGCAGTAGTTGGCATTTTAATGATTGACAAATAGACAACAGATGAAAAGCTTTTTTTAGTAACCAACTGAACTTTTAAATCTACATCTCCACAAAGCAATTAGGAAACTCTTTCCACTCGCCTATCCTCCACATCCTCTTTTTAAAGTAACTCTTCTCACTTGTCCTCCTGGGAAAACAGCGCATGTGATTAAATCTCTGCCCTGCCAATTAATTTATGACTTCATAAATATACAATTGTGCTATCAAACCAAAACTAGACCATCTAGCAGATACTGCTGTTTACATTTCTGTAGAGTATCCCGTTTCCAACCAGTATTGTTTCTCTAAACAATACCACACTTCTTCAGGTCTCAGTAAATCACTGAAACACACACATTCTGTGGCATACGGCATATAAGCTGCTGACTTAGAACTGCAAATGAGAAAGAGATGAATGTCGACTTCAGTCATTGAATAAATGCATTTCAGAGTAGTTTGTACTGTTGAGATCTGCATCATGCTCGGAGTTCTGCTCATTTTCTATCCCTGTATCCTGAGCAATGGTTCCAAAAGAGACCATGGGCCTCTGCATAAACGTTGTGACTTTCTTGTATTCTGCTTACTTTTTCTTATTATACTGATTATGGAAAATTTCATCTAGCAACTGGCAGCAGATTTGGGAGTGGACATTGAGTCCATTGTCCAGGGCATGAGTTCCAGCTCATGGCAACCTACACCAGTTTCCCTCCTCCACTCAGTGTGAACCTGACTCAAACTGGTGTCCTGTGTACAACAATTATCCAGCCACAAGCTCATCCATCTGCTATGATGTGTCACTGTCTCTTCATCTATTCAGAAAACGTTTTTTAATCAGTATGTATTGAGGTATTTCTTGACCCAGTTATTGCGCATGATTAAATCTTTTATCACCCCACTCCTAATATTAGTTAAGGTAATGAGGTTCTCCAAAAGCTAAATGTAGTCACGTGTTATTTGGACAGTGAAAAGCACCAAAAGCCATAAGATTTGAGGTGTTTTAATTTCCTGGCATACCACCCAAAATACCCTAAAAATTGGGGGTCAAGTCAAGTGTACAAATCCTTTAATAACTTCTATGCCCCAGTCTAGCTGCTTTGACATTCTGTTTGATTTAATTATCTATTGGGCAGGGTGTTTTTATGTGACAATCAGAATGAATTATTCAGTTTTAGTTGAAGGGGTTTTAAAAGTTACTTTTCCACCGTGGTCTATGGCTCTACCTCTTCCATTTCTTGCCATTCATTAGCCATAAAGATCAGACCACATCCAGCTGCACAGATTTCATAGCCACATAAGTAATGTTAGAAGTCCCTGGTGAATAATTTTGTAACAGGGGCACAAAATTAGAAAATCTCAATAATCCATTTTCAGAGCGATGATACATATGACATTTTATTAGGTCTGCAATCATTTCGTGGAAGTGGTCTTTTGTATTCATACTTCCTGCCGTTCCATCTCCTGTTCTATTTCCATGGAAGCAACTACAGCACACTAGAACAGCAGTGACTCCTTAATCCACTGAAACAGGTGTTCTTCTGGTATATTGAACCCAGGTTATTTAATAATGGGCTTTCCAATATGCAGTGTGAAGGCGTGGAACATCGAGGTGACATTAAATCAGATTTTGTCCCATTAGTCGTCCCTTGTGTGGTCCGTGAGCTTTGATGAGCCGTTTGGAGCTCGGCCAGACAGCACTATTCTGAGAGATGACTGTGAGAAGAGAGAATGTCATTTTAACTGCATCACAAACTTCATTGTGAGACACAGTCAAGCATGTCTCCAGTATGTTGTGCATTATTCATATAGACTGTGACCTCTTTATTTTAGGACTGTCTGCCTTCTTTTCTTCCTTTTCAGAAAATACAACAAATAAGGGACTGCACTGAATACACTTTCTGAAATTAATTTGCCCTGTCATGTAGTTAGACTTATGATATGCAGTCTGGACATAAACACACACGTTGAAATCATAGTGTGAGGCTGCCTTTGCCTTTCTGCAGTGCTCAAACTGAATAATAGAGGGACAGACACTGGATTTACCCGGAGAGAATTAAGGAAATGTGACAAGACCCAATGAATTCCACATGTTCCCAAGTCCTAAGTCAAGAAAGATGGAAAGGATGTTTCAGTTTAAATGTGCTCTTTGTCAGCAGAAGAGAAAAAAGCAACAGGAAATAAAGTTTGGTTTGATTTTACAGATTCAGTCTTCTGTTGTTTTGGTCTATCACCAAACACAGTAACCATTTCTTACTTTTAAATGGAAACTACAGCAGTAATATTTTGTGATGTTCTTAAAATGTCATGAAATTTAGTTTACAAACAAAATAAAAACTAATAAGTACTAGCAGAAAACTTTGGCTTTATGCTTTTCATTCTCAGCTGAAACAGATGAGAATATATTGCTGATTACAGCATATTCTGCAGGACACCTTTTCTTAATTCTGACTATTTTTCTCATTCCTGATTTTGTAAAAAGAGTTTTTTCATGAAGCTGAAACTGTCTGCTGTGGACACATTTGGTAAACCAGATGGTACAAACAGGCAGAGAAAGGTATTGTTTATTGTTCCTCTTGTCATATTTTTTAACTGTAAGAAAAATGTACCATGTATATCTTTTAAATTCTTTACGTGTATGCATCTCTCATAGGGCTCAGTGAGTTCACCGCAGTGTGTTTTTAATGACATTTCCCCTGCCCACAGACATGCAGTGTGTGAGCACATCAGGATCAGAGGATCAGACGTCAGGGTCAGCTGGAGACACTTTAACAACATCTGGTTGACTTGAGCTTTAGTTTTAGGATGATTTATACATTCTGCACATCTCTTTCTGTTCAATGCACGTGTGGATTTTTCTGGCTTAAAGAATCTCTTCCTGCTCAAATTAATCGGCTTTACCGTGTCTCCTGTACATTCTCGCACATCAGTCTGAATGGCTTATTTATCGTGACTGGCAGTAATTGTGGATAAAAATGTCGGAGAATTTGACCTGCACACATCCTTATCCTTCAACCAGAACATCCCTTGTCTGTACAGTAATTGGTTCAGTGGTGAGTCATACCTAATTGGTGTGTAGCTGTCAATAGAACAGGTATTTGAAAGCAGTCGCCCAGATCTCATTTTAAAAAGACAGAAAAACATAGACAGTCAAAGAAAAAAAAAAAAAAAAAACACTGCTGAAAACATTGCTTCAGGGAGAAAGTGAGCTCTGAACAGGGTTGTTCGTTTTTTTAAGAGTCCCTTTCACCGATGTTCCCTATTTCTTTTTGGAGCCCACCGGCCAAATGTGTCCAAATTAGCTTGTTGGTGTTGACAGCCTTGCACACAAGGAAACAACAAGCTAGCCGGAGGGATTGTGTAAAACCTGCAATTACACTTCAGACACCATTGCAGAGATTTCTGCAGTAGAAATTGAGATAAGACACTAAGTGGTGCACCCACTCTAACTGAACTTTATAGAGAATGCAATCTATCTGATTGTGCTGGGATCACAGAAAAGAACTGCATGGCCTTGAGTTTAGGCTGTAATGCAGCAAAAGATTCTTCTGTTTTCCTGCTTGGCCTGCTTGATTAGTCCCCATCAAAGCACTGACAGACAAAAGATGTGATAACGCCATCTTATTTAGTCTTACCTTTTGCCAAACGTCTGTCTATGTAGATAAGATCAAAGATACACTATATTGCCAAAAGTATTTGCTCACCCATCCAAATTATCGGAATCAGGTGTTCCAATCACTTCCATGGCCACAGGTGTATAAATTCAAGCACCTAGGCATGCAGACTGTTTTTACAAACATTTGTGAAAGAATGGGTCGCTCTCAGGAGCTCAGTGAATTCCAGCGTGGAACTGTGATAGGATGCCACCTGTGCAACAAATCCAGTCGTGAAATTTCCTCGCTCCTAAATATTCCACAGTCAACTGTCAGCTGTATTATAAGAAAATGGAAGTGTTTGGGAACGACAGCAACTCAGCCACGAAGTGGTAGGCCACGTAAACTGACGGAGCGGGGTCAGCGGATGCTGACGCGCATAGTGCGAAGAGGTCGCCAACTTTCTGCAGAGTCAATCACTACAGACCTCCAAACTTCATGTGGCCTTCAGATTAGCTCAAGAACAGTGCGCAGAGAGCTTCATGGAATGGGTTTCCATGGTCGAGCAGCTGCATCCAAGCCATACATCACCAAGTGCAATGCAAAGCGTCGGATGCGGTGGTGTAAAGCACGCCGCCACTGGACTCTAGAGCAGTGGAGACGCGTTCTCTGGAGTGACGAATCGCGCTTCTCCATCTGGCAATCTGATGGACGGGTCTGGGTTTGGCGGTTGCCAGGAGAACGGTACTTGTCTGACTGCATTGTGCCAAGTGTAAAGTTTGGTGGAGGGGGGGATTATGGTGTGGGGTTGTTTTTCAGGAGCTGGGCTTGGCCCCTTAGTTCCAGTGAAAGGAACTCTGAATGCTTCAGCATACCAAGACATTTTGGACAATTCCATGCTCCCAACTTTGTGGGAACAGTTTGGAGCTGGCCCCTTCCTCTTCCAACATGACTGTGCACCAGTGCACAAAGCAAGGTCCATAAAGACATGGATGACAGAGTCTGGTGTGGATGAACTTGACTGGCCTGCACAGAGTCCTGACCTCAACCCGATAGAACACCTTTGGGATGAATTAGAGCGGAGACTGAGAGCCAGGCCTTCTCGTCCAACATCAGTGTGCGACCTCACAAATGCGCTTCTGGAAGAATGGTCAAAAATTCCCATAAACACACTCCTAAACCTTGTGGACAGCCTTCCCAGAAGAGTTGAAGCTGTTCTAGCTGCAAAGGGTGGACCGACGTCATATTGAACCCTATGGATTAGGAACGGGATGTCACTTAAGCTCATATGTGAGTCAAGGCAGGTGAGCAAATACTTTTGGCAATATAGTGTAATCACTTTATGTCACCCACATTCATTATTCATTAAAAATAAGAAATCTGATTAAATATTTATGGAAAATCGTCGTGTCCATTTTGGAATCTTGGTGTTTAACAAGATAGCATGGACTGCTCATCAAGGACGGGACTTTGACTTGATCGGACCAAAACATTAGCAATAATTTTTTAACCAGTCTTGCAGTATTTGATTGTTTGGGGTTATACACCACTTTTTTTTTACCCCACACAGAAAAGGCCCCACCAGGGATAGGAAACGCTATCCTTTTCTTGGAAACCATACCACCAAGCAGCCCAGTTGCCCTAGTATTTTCCCTCTGAGTCTTCAGTTAAGAAAGCGTTGTTTAATTAATTATGAATGAAAACAGACTCAAAATATGACAACACCACTATGTGTCAGAGAAGAAATAACATATATTGTACCAACAATAGAGCAGCCACTTCCTCATTGTAATTTTAATGTGCCTTTTAAACAGCTTTCCATGAAGAATTGAGGAATCAGCTGGTAATATTGCTTTTATCTCACAAACAAAACCCACAAATTTGGACTGGAATAAAGGGCAGCAGCAGAAGAAATGACTATGTATATGACAGGAAAACTATCTCCTGAAGTAAAGTGGCATTAATTAAACCTTTTTATATTTCATTGTTGTCTTGAATGAAGTTATGAATTATGCATTTATTGTGAACAGCGGTGTAGGCTTGTCAGCGCAAATAAGCAGTTAAGTGCAAATTATATCATACAATGATCCAGTATAAAAGAAGTTTGACAGAGACTAGAACACTGTTGATCAGCACCTCTTATTGTTATGACAGTGTTTTTTCTCCATCTAAAATCTCATTTCCGTAGTGATGGATGGGCAGACCGTTATGAGGTCGTGGAAGGTTACGAGCAAGAAGCAGAGGGAGGAATCACCATGAAGCTGCAGTCAGAGGTGGTTAAGACCTTTGATGATTACTACCTAAAGCTCCGCTTGGATGCAAACACCAGAAACCCCTGGTTCGCTGAGTTCTGGCAGTATCGATTCCAGTGCCGTCTCCAAGGCCATCCGCAGGAGAACAAGAACTACAAGAAACTCTGCTCTGGTAGGTTGTAGCGGATGTCTTCAAATTTTGTTTTTGGCTGAACCAGAGGATAATTTCATATTTGACTCCAAGTATTTTCCCCCCTTCTTTCATCATGAATAATGATGAAAACATTTTTTTTTCTCTATTCTTTTTTTCTCTGAATATTCTCTCCACCTGCTCCCAAAAGCTGATCACGGTAAATTGTGTTCTTGGCTCAGCAGAACCAGTCATAACAGCGGTCACTTTCACATGAAAATAAATAGCTCAGCATGCTTTTAATTGAATGTTAAATAAAATCAAATAATGTTCTGTGATGATTGCTGCTATTTTAAAGCAACGCAGGCAGTGCAGTCACAGCTGCTTTTCTGCTTTGTCTTGAATCACTTTTACCTCTTATATTCCAAAGATCTTCAAGGTGGTAAGTGTATCAATAAAGCCAAAAGGCCACCATTAAGTTTGTTTTTTCTAATGTCACCAGCACTTTATAAGCATTTGACACCTTCAAGGCTGGAAGAGTTTGACCGATGCTTTTAGCATAACACTCCATAATGTTGGATTCTTTGGCAGCCTAATGATAGAAATGCGCATCAGTCAAACTCTGAGATGTAGGGCTTGTTTATGACTCTTCACAAAAATGGTCTCGTAGATGTAAAAATACAGACGCAAACTATTTAAGAGTTACTGTACAGTGATGGGGCACCCGTGTTTTTTTTTTTTTTTACTGAATGTGCATGTTTCGTCCACAGACTAAAGTGTCAGTGTGTTAAATGCACTTTTTAAAGAGGCACAGAGACATGATTGGGTAGGAAACATTTGAGGAAACGGCCTCATCAATTTGTTTTTGCCAAATGTCAAACAGTGAGGAAGAGCTCCGTCAGTGACTGAAGCACAACTGGTAGCACAACCTAATCTCTGGCAATTCCTGCTCTCCAAATATGTTTCCTATTTGTATTTAATACATCTTGTTTGGATGTTGACACAAGCATATTTCACAGTAAAAGAGAGACCGTCTTCTGTCACAGGTCTCTGTGTCTGGATGAAATTGAATTCTTTCACTCACAAATCGTAAATCAAATCTAAACCCAGTTGTTTTTTTAAACCCTTTTTCCAAATCTTTCATGGCCTCTTTATTTATTTTTGACAGGAAATGAGAGTCTGCATGAAAACTATATGCAGGATAGTAAGATGGGCTTTGTCATCAATGCCATCTATGCGATGGCCCACGGCCTCCATGACATGCATAAGGAGATGTGTCCAGGCCAGACAGGGCTCTGTGAAGCCATGGACCCCATTGATGGCAGCAAGCTGCTGGACTACCTGCTCAAGACATCCTTCAGAGGCGTCTCAGGGGAGGAAATTTATTTTGATGAAAACGGAGACACCCCGGGCAGGTAAGAGGATGGAATGGAATGGAAAGAGAGTCTTAATATCTTCATTAATCTTTCATTTTCCACCTCACATTCTCCCACTCGTTAGCACATGTGCTTAAGCATACACGTGTGCACCAGTCTTGAGCATGAAAGGATGTAATTAGTTTGGACTGGAACAGATTCAGAGGATGGTCCACTGTGGCAGCCACTTTCACCTCTTTTTCGGTCCAGCAGACTGCATTTGACAGTCAGAGAACACAGCCGTGTCATTTTTCCGTCACTTAGAGGTGAACCACATCCTGGTTCAGTCTAATGATCAGTGCGTGGACACTTACTGAACTTAAAGTTGCATGACTGAATTCTAACATAAAAAACACAATGCTCCTTGAATGTCTTGTCTTTCTTTCTCTTCCTGTTCTTGGAATGCAGATTTAATCGTTTCCTCTGTACATTCAGGTATGACATCATGAATTTACAAAGTGTGGGTGATGATCGCTATGACTACCTAAATGTCGGCTCCTGGCATGAGGGTATCTTGAACATAGATGACAACACGCTTTGGCTGAACAGCACCGAAACGGTTCGTTCAGTCTGCAGTGAACCCTGCTCCAAAGGACAGATAAAGGTAAAATTCAATCAGTATTTTCTTTAAAAGAAAAATGCACAAGTACATTTTAATTGATCTTGTCAGGGCATAGGCTGGAGGTTTTCTACTGCACAACCTGCAGTTTTCCATAACCATTGACATCCATTCTCTGGATTCGTGCTCCTATATGTTAATTTATTTCTTTAAAAAGCAAACACACCTGAATGAGTGACAAATTGGTGGTGGGAGGTAATACTTAAAAACAGCAGGAAAAACCCCCACGCACTGATGAGGTCAGTGAGACTGACACACTGTAATTATAGATTTTAGCAGTAAACAAGACTGAACCCTAAAATCCTTCTCTGAATAAAGGAAAGCATAAATTTTTCAGTGGTGATAGCAGATAGTGTCATCAATGACTTTGTACATCTTGTCTAATTTCTCATCTCAATTAAACAAAAGTGTCCCATGGTGGCACTTGTTGAAAAGTTCCATTCTCAGCCTCTCAGTATCATACATTTCCAAAATTTCCCCAGGTCAGAAACAGTAATGTCCCCACGAATTGTTACAAGTTTTATCCTCAGGTGGTGAGAAGTCCTCACACTTTTCTTTCACAAAATCTGAAAGCTAACAAAATCTGTTTAAAATACCTAAGAAAAACTGAAGGAAAAGGGAATACACTTACAATCAAAGTTGATAGCTACGCTGCTCTACAAATGTAATCGTCTTAAACGCAACATTTGCAGCACGCAGTTGTAAAGTTTGCCCACAGTAAGTGAGGAGAGGGCCAGCACGGTACATAATAAAACTGGTACTGAGCCCAGTTTGTTGAAATGCCCTCATTAGCTTAATCTGGGGCCGAATGCTTTCTGTTCCCTACACTCTCGAGTGCTTCCCATGCTGCTTTGTTTCCTGCCCCACTTATCACCCTGCTTTGCATATCACAGTGCTGTTAACAGCTTCTCCGGGAGCAGAATGTAAGAGCAGTTGGCCTTGTTTTCTAAACACTCTGTCTCGGCCTCAAGAAGAAGAGGAAGAAAGAAATTGCACAAACTCCACCTCGTCTTTGATATCCCTCTGAACCTCATTACTTATTTAGATTGCTTTGGGTGCGCTGTACCTTTTCTCGATGCTCGAGAATTGCCAATTTGAGAGTTGCTAAACTGTTTCTCACCCCTCTTTGTTGATCCTCTCCCTGTGCAGGTGATAAGGAAGGGCGAGGTGAGCTGCTGTTGGATCTGTACCACATGTAAGGATAACGAGTTTGTCCAGGATGAATTTACCTGCAAGGCATGTGAGCTGGGATGGTGGCCCGATGAAGAACTGGCGGGTAGGTGACACGACCTAGACGACCCATGGCCATTTCCATTTGATTCAGTTAACAATGCGATTTTGACATGTGTGCTCTTAAACAACCTTTCGCCTCATCATGGCTACCACAGTGAAAACGTTACCTTCTAAAATATCCTTCTCCTCCTCAGTGGAAGCTATGCATACCATAGCAGCCTGGCACCCTTTTTTTCACTGGTGCTTTTCACCAGCAAAGTGCTATGCCCCTGCTCTTTTATAGCATCCTCAGCCTCATTACTCCCCCAAAGGTGATACTGCGCACTTTCCTCCTCTGTGCTCTTTGCCTCGTTGTAACCCAGTAGTTGTTTTGACAGCGATTTATGGAGTTGAAAGGAGCCCTCAGTTCCCAGGTGTTAAATCTTATTGCCAGGAGAGGCTGGGGAACATGTTTCAGCAGTCTGTTGAGGGGAAAAAAATCCCTTGAGTCTCATTAATTGTGAAGAATAATGATAGAGATGATGATGATGATGATACATATATCAAGTTCATTTTATGTTTACCTATATGATTATTCGGAGTAGGGTTCCTTTATCATATCATATTTAGCACGGCGCTCATTTCTCATCTAGCAGATTTGATTTTGAACTAGTCAGTGGTCTTTTTTTTAATTACTGACACTTTACAACAGTCAGCAGAGGATTGAATTGTAAAAAGATAAAGTATTCCATTTTTTGAAGCCATGGTCCATTTGTGTCTGGTGGGGCTTGTGCCTCAGGTAGCTAAATAGTACACTTTAAACACTTGTACCTCAAACGTTTTACTCTACCTTTTTAAGCCTCCCCTTTGTACCTTTCATATTTTGAGATTACCTACTCAGCCAGTCTTTCAGTTGCAAACAACATAACCTCTTTTAAAGTAACAGATTTCTTCTGATTTGACATCTTAGACTTCAGCATGCAGGTCATAACAGGGTTTCTCAGTGAAGTCACTTTAATGCTATTAGCAACAGCATGTAATTTATGGAGTTTTAAGTAAGGGAAGTGGAGGCATGTCACTTTTTTCTCATTAAGCTCTACAAAATGTCTCCTCGTGTAGGATGACAAGTATGCAACTAATGCATCATGAAAGACACACATACCCACATGATGCATGTACATACACATGAATACGTGGCAGAAATCTGACAGAACGAGAGCTTTGAGATATTTCTGACATGGGCAAAATATCAGTGGCCCCTAACGATAACCCCCTAAAGTTTTTGCCACACATACTCAGTGCCTAAATTATCGAGCAACATAGGTTTTAATGACTTAATAAACACACCTGAAAAAAATTATGCTGTCATCATAATACATTAGGCATGGCAAGATTCACCGATGCGTATCGGAACATCGGAACGACCTGTGCGATACGGTTGCATCGATTTACAAACGTCTGCATCGGTAAAAACCGCACATAAACTCGAGATGCATCGTATCAAAACTACCTGCATCGATACAAACCGATTATTATCTTCTATTATAACTTTTTAGAAACGTGTCTTTGAGTTTTAGTTGCGTTTCTTTCCATCCCTGTTGCCTGCCTACTGCGTGCATGCTAGTCTCTCTGCCACTCAAGTCTCGCCCCAAGCCTCGCGCGAGTAGGAGGGGCTAAACTAACGGTTACGCGCTTTAGGTCAACGGTATGGAAAGACTTTGGCTTCTACAAACGAGATGCACTACAGAGAAATCTTATTTTTGTTTGAAGTTTACACTTGTAAAGTTTCAGAGAGACAGTCACTCTCTAAGTTGCACTTCCTTTGTTTCAAAATAAAAGGCACAGTTAGCTTGCGTGCCATAACTTGAACTATGTAGTCCATGGTGTACTTTTCTTCTGCATTGCATCGCATCGTATTGTATCGTATCGTATCGCACTGTATCGCAGCATTTTAAATTTAGATCGTTCTGTATCGCACCGGATCGCAGGAGGTTGGAGAATCGTATCGAATCTTATCACTAGAAATTCCATGAATCGTGAATGTATCGAATCGTTGGCTGTGTATCGAGATGTGTATCGTATCGCCTTGGTGGTGAAGATTCCCATCCCTATAATACATACATTTAAAGAGAAACGTAAATAACCAATGTAAGGTAAACTCTCTCTCTATCTATGTTGAAATACGTTGGAGACCTAAAATTTAAAAAAGTGATGAAGCAAATTAATCAAAGTTGACAGAACAAAATCATCTAAAAGAAACCAAATATCAGAGCTGGTAAAAATGAATGCTTCATCATTTTTCTGTTCTTACAGTCCTTTCCATCCTAGCTGCTTCTGATTGGAGTTGGTAGACACAGACGCAAATGTGTCTGTTGAGACCACTTTGGCTGGTTGTGAAGCAGTCACATTGAAAATTCTTATCACCACTGTTCTTTTCTTCGCTCATCTCTTTAGCTTACCTCTGACAAATGACTCTTTTATTTTGGACCTTCATTCAAACAGCATCAGCCAAACCTTCAGTTCAACCATAAGACTAACTCAGCGTCTCTTCTCTTTTCAGAATGCCAACCACTGCCTTTGAAATATCTCGACTGGGCAGACGTGGAGTCCATAGTTGCAGTTGCTTTCTCCTGTGTGGGCATCTTGATCACCTCCTTTGTCACCTTCGTGTTCATCCAGTACCGCGATACACCTGTGGTGAAGTCCTCCAGTAGAGAACTCTGTTATATCATCTTAGCAGGCATCTTCCTGGGTTATATCTGTCCATTCACCCTAATCGCCCGTCCCACAGTGGCATCCTGCTATCTGCAGCGGCTCCTGGTTGGCCTTTCGTCTGCCATGTGCTACTCTGCTCTGGTGACCAAAACTAACCGGATTGCTCGCATTCTGGCTGGCAGCAAGAAGAAGATCTGCACCAAGAAGCCTCGTTTCATGAGTGCCTGGGCCCAGGTGATCATTGCCTTTATGCTAATAAGTGTGCAGCTAACTTTGGAGATCACACTCATCATTCTGGAGCCTCCCGAACCTGTCAAGTCATACCCAAGTATACGTGAGGTCTACCTCATCTGCAATACCAGTAACCTGGGCATGGTGGCACCACTGGGCTACAATGGCCTGCTAATCATGAGCTGCACCTACTATGCCTTCAAGACACGGAACGTCCCCGCCAATTTCAACGAAGCCAAATACATCGCCTTTACAATGTACACTACCTGCATCATCTGGTTGGCCTTTGTGCCGATCTACTTTGGGTCCAACTACAAGATCATAACCACATCCTTCTCCGTCAGCCTGAGTGTGACAGTCGCACTGAGTTGCATGTTCACACCCAAGATGTACATTATTATAGCCAAACCAGAGCGGAATGTCCGGAGTGCTTTCACCACATCTGATGTGGTACGAATGCATGTCGGAGATGGGAAGTCTGCGGCTCAGTGTGGCAGCAACAGCTTCCTGAACATGTTCCGTCGGAAGAAGGCCATATCTGGAAATTCAAAGTAAGTAACTTTTTTATGCTTTACTTTCTTACATTTTTTTTCCGCTAATGGTGTGGCTGAAGTATAAAAACAACTAGGACACCCGAAAGAAAAAAAGTATGTTGCTTAAATAAGTAACATGCAGTTGCTTACTTTTGAGAAAAATGAATAAACAGCCCCTGACAGGGATTTCCTTGGACTCATCATGGATTTAAATGTCGTGGCAATATTGAGCTTTCACTTTTTTCTATTTTTTCATTCATGGGATGTAATAATTTATGTTTTGAAAAAGAAAAAAGAAAAGCAGTGCACAAGTTTTTATAGTTTAAAAAGAAAAAGTTTAGTCATTATTCACTTGAATTCTTCTGACCAGTTGCTCTGTGACTTAGGCTTCTGTTGAAATGATTACAACTAGTGGACTTCAACAGAACTTTAAACAGAAAAAAAGGCACATAGGCACATTGCCGGCCTGTTTTGCAGGTGTTCAGGTTTGTTTGTGCCGTCGTAAGGATTGCTGTGGTGCTCCAACATCTCCTTCACAGAGAGTGTGACACTACCACAGTGATTAACAGGTGCTCCTGGTTTGAAATGTTCCTACCTTACTAATTTACACATACCTCTAATCATTGTGGTGTGTGATTCTCTGTCCCATCAGATGCAAAATATTCATCTGAAAGTTTTGTTTCTGACAGCTGACATAAGTGATCCAGCACTTAAAAACTTGTGCACTAACCTAAAGATGTGTGTATTACAACAAATCTGTCTCAAAGAAAATGTAATGACTGTTGAGTCTGAAATATCTGACATTCATGTCCATGATTGGTGCACATAAACGTCTGACTGGAATGGTAGGCATTTTAAAAATCTTTGAAAAGAATGCCTAATGTGGGTTTATCTTTTTAGGAGGTCATTCTGAGTCAAATAAAACTGATGTGTGGATGCAAACACAGGTCAATTTCCCACAAAAGACGTGGAAAATGCAAACAGAAACAGAATGCAGTGATTTGAAAATCTCGATCTTCAGTTTAGTTAAAAAATGGAAAACAAAGCAGACATTTATCTATTTCCTGGAAAAAAAAATCATCTTTTAAGAACTGCTTGTAGACATCTGGCAACTGAAAACAGTTGCTTTTCGGTTTGGAAAGGACTACTGTCTCAAAGATGGCTGACGTAATTCTAGCAGCTGACAAGAACTGGATTTTCTTTGTTTTACTTTGCCTGTCCCAACGGAGGCAGGTTGGGCCTTAAGCTCATTATGTCTAATCATCTTTGAGCTGCCTATAGAAAATGGTATAATTTCTGTTCCATAATAACATGTGGCTTCTTCTTTGCATAGAACTTGGATAAGTCAGAGAGTTGTTTTTCAGCGATTAAGAAAAATCACTGAAAATCTGAAAAAATCTACATTCTAATGATCATTGTTCTGAAATTCCTGCACAATCTTTAAATATTTCTGCCGAGAGATTGTGCTTCTCTAAAATGCCCTAGTAAACAACATACCATAGCTTTACATCCTTCTCTATTCTGTTGCCTCATCTCAACCTTTTTGAGAACTGTTGCGGCCATTAAAAATTCAAGATGAGTTTGTGTATTTATTATAGTATGATGTCTGAGTTCCAAATACTTTCTCTGTATACGATGCACAACATTTTACAGTGTTTCAAGAGATTGACAAATCACTGCATTCTGCTGTTTCCTAACATTTAACACCGTGTCCAGACTGGACCGGGAGCCTACAGTAAATCCTGGTTCATGTCACATTTCCCTCCCCCTAAGAATGAAATAGAGCTGAATTCATTATTAGAAACTCAGAATGGGACATTTGCTTTTACGGCCATGCAAACATTTTAGTGATGATCAATGTATAGAGTTTACACATCTAAACCCGTGATAAGACTTGCACATAACCTTTTTGAGATCCACAGCTGTGGCACCTGGACAGGTGACTAAAGTAAGGATCGGGGCAGAGAATGAGAGTGATCCCAATGTTTAAGTGTTGTCTCTCACCCTTGCTATGCAGCCTATCAAACACTGACCTTTAACCCTCCACAGTTTGAAGCAAGTGTGAAGGCTTTTGAATGTTTTGGCACGGGGGAATTTGTCTTTTTTTTGGGGAGAGCTGCACTGTCGACTGAGCTGTTTTACTGTCCGGCACAGAAAGCGGACATTTGGGCACAGCACTCTTAAATCCAAAGCTAAATTCTGCTATGATCATATGGAGACCAGGCTATTTAATCAAACCACTCTCTTGACCGTTCAACACATAGATTGAGTTATGTCAGTTTTTGTGGTTGACTGATTTGATAACACTCTAAAGCAATCGACATGCAATTTTTCTGTCAGCAAGTTTGCAAAATGTAAAAAGGTGACCAGGAGAAATTTATATATTAATTCACGTCTGTGTGTGCAGAGCCACTGGGTCAGCACGTGTGGGCCACTAGTTTCCAATTATATACATGCTGGAGTGATTCAACTCCCAATGGTGCTGTGTGTGCTAGTTCAACTTTCAGAAGCCCCATTTAGTACGACTTTGTTGGACTAATGTGTGTCCATCTTAAAATTCAGCTTTTACCAAGCACAGCACAATAATCAAAATTTTCTTCACATCATGCTAATGTACTGACTGACTGGCCGGAGGATTTTGGAAAACCGCAGGATGTTACCATTAACAAATAGATTTGCACACCAGAGTTTTTTTTTTGTTGTTGCAGACAACATGTCTGCTTAATGGATCGGATTAATGGAAAGTTGTCTCCTGCTTTTTTGATACTTGATACTGAAGCCCCCATCTCGTTGTGGACACTGCAGCCCTCCGTGAAGGAGACAAGCCCCCCTGCTGCTTTTGGTTTATCCTGACTTAACCTCATATTTAACTTTTTCTCAGCATGTGCACCCTCCCCTCACCACCTCCTTAGCTAATCACATTAGAGCCACTCCGAGCTCATTCTGCACTTTACTATGTGTCGCCTTAATGCCACCTCAGGGACCAACAAACATAGCTGCCCAAATGCATGCGTCCCATTAACACTAGAAGGTAAAAAGAAGAACTAAATAATGAGCTGGATGGATTTTAATTCTTTCAACTCAATGTCTAAAGCCCTTTGAGGATCATAATGCTGTCTGTGCCACATTATGAATCACTGTTTGTGAAGCCGATGGTTGTAATGCTCTTCAGGGCTCATGAGCGAAGCCTTTGGCAAAGCTGTTAAATGTCAGTCATGTGGTTAAGAAGTATTTTAACATGCATTAGAAATGTTGAAATGCTGCCGCTCTGTTGCGTTATGCTGCTGCTATGTTTCATGCTGTTTTTTTCTGCCTTCACCTTCCGGTTTTCCTGTGATTGTAATTTCAGTCTTTATCTCGTTCATAGTTCTAATGGCAAGTCTGTGTCATGGTCTGAATCAGGTCCAAGACACCCTCCGAGGGGGGGGAATGTGTGGCACAGACTGTCTGTGCATGTGAGGAAACAGGAAGCCGGCCTGAATCAGACAGCGGTCATCAGGCCCCTAACTAACACCCCCGACCCCCACAGTTGTGAGCCGTCCACCGGCAACCTTGGAACAGACCCCCATCTCTCCCAAGTACCGCCTGGCACTAAGCCTCTGTGCAACCTGGCAGAAGAAGACGACGATGGCGATGCACAGCGCCCCCTCTGGACTTCCACTTGCTCAGAACAGACGCAAGCGCTGGATTCTGATTTAGACGAGTCTGCTTCTTACCTGCCCTCTAACTTGAAGGGCCCCACCGCAGAGCGTTTGCAAGGAGCTGTGGTGGACACACACAGCTCCCACGCTCCTACACTGAATGATCACACTGCCAGAGAGGCCATGGCTGCCGGCGGGCCTTTCAGCTTATCACCCTGTCAGCTTCCTTTGGCCCCGCAAGCAGGGCTGTATGAAGAGGAGGGGCCCGAGGAGGAGGAACTGGACCTCTTGCACAGCTATATTTACGATGCCAAGGAGGAGAGGGAGGGGGAAGACGAGGAAGGTGAGGATGTAACTGAAAACAAGCCGACCCTGGAGGATTCCCTCGCCCTGTCTCCCCCCTCCCCCTTCAGAGACTCTGTATGTTCAGGGGAGTCTGTCAACGGCTCCCCCATCATCGAGTCAATGCTCGGTAGCCCTCCAGGATCCGTCTACACCTCAGACCTCCTAAAAGACTTCGCACACAGCTCCTCAACACTGTGAGAGCAGAACCCGCACTGACACATCGGCTGTCAGCAACACACAGACACGCATCCCCACACACAGCTACACGCACAGATCAACACAAGGATATACCTTAGCATTTCGAGTTTTTCTTCCCAAGTGATTTGCTTGCCTGTACGTGTTACTTTTCTTGATAAGTGGTTAATCAAAACTCCAAGCAGAAATGCACCAGGAATTATTTGTGAGTGTGTACATATCGAAAGGGCTGTCATTGCACAAAGCCCTTCGGTAAAATGTAAAATTGAAAACGGTGCCAAAACGAGCCAGCTCACATGCCAAATTCTGATGAATGAAACAAAACTAGGACTCTTGCTAAAAGATGTAGCTGTGTTTTTAATGGTGGCATTATAACTAAGGGATCTGTGGTTGGGGGGAGAAACAGAATGGGGAAACAAAAATGATTCCAATCCAACCAAATGTTCCTGGAAGACTGTACAGTAAGTGCATTTAATGCCGGTTATTTAGCAGCTATGCTCCCCCCTGTTTCACACTCACAGGCCTGCTCATGGATGAGGCCCCCACAGCTGTATAAAAATAGGAGTTCCTCGATTGATTGATTGATTGATTGATTGATTGATTGATTATACCTCTACTTTTTTTCCTCTGACCTCATTGTCATTTTAATATTATAAATCAGTAAGGAAATATCAGTACCTTTGGTTGAATATTGCATTTAAGTAAGTATCGAGAGGTGTGCTCACCACAAAAAAAATCTTTCGTAATGATTTAAGATTCTGCTGAAGATGTGCGCTGTATGATATGTGAAACAGGTATAACGTGCCAATCAAAGTTGTTTCCAACCTACATCCTTGCTTTAAGTTGTTTTTATATAATGTAGCTGATAAAGTTGATAGCGTGACTGTAGAAAATACTGATGTTGTTTATTCCGTTTACACTCAGTCATAGCCCTGAGAACAACTTTTACACACATGGGACGTGGTGCAACAATTTGCTTTTTCTTTCCATGGCGTGTTGATATTTCTCACGTTTTTCTGGGTTCGCTGTGTCATTGTAATGGAAACACACAGTACAAAGTTGTACAAGTTCTCAAAGTTTGTAATACTGTTCAGCCATCTCTCGTTTTTCACACAGGTGGTATGTTTGTAATACTGATAAATGTTTCTATATTTAGAATGTCAACAGAGAAAAAAAGAGAACTTTATACAGTGAAACTGTCCTTAAATATTTGTCAAGAAGCAGTGGGTTTGTTATTTTGGTCAATTTTGAGCTAACTTGAGCCGGGTGTATCCTCTTCAAAACATTTGGTTGTAACCAATGATTAGTTGCTTCTTGTAATTGGATTCTACATGTTTTAGTTTTGCGCTAAATCTTGCTATGAACTTAAGTAGTTTACTTGAGGTTAAGTTTCTTGGTTCTTTATCTATAAGAATGCAACTCATTTCAAAGTACGAGACTACACAGTACATACTGTAGTGCAACTGTGTTGTATTTCCAAATGTTTTTAGTCATATTATAGTGTAAGTTGTTAAATGATTTTAACCAATGTAAAATATACCAGGTGCCACCTGTTTAATACTGTTGAATCTAGAAATAAATAGGCCTTTATGTTTTGGTTGAGCTAAACATGAACAATGCTGTAAAATAAAAATGATTTATATTAAGAAGACTGATCACTGCCTACATTAGCCTTACAATTTGGGTCTAATTGAGCGGCAAAATCCCACAACATAACAAAGTTTCAGTAGTTAAATCTTTCTTTATTGGGTTTGTTATATGTTTTTTTTTATTTTGGGGTTTGGACACCTCTGAAGTTTTTGCCAGTGGCTTTTGATTTTTTTTTTTTTACTTGAACTATAAAAAGACAGCATAGGAGTAAAATAAAACTGACAATTGTTATCATTTTGTATTATTATTTTAGTACTGTCCTGAATTTAGGTGAGTGCCAATACACTAGCAACAAAGTATACAGTGTAGAGATTGACTGCTATCAGCTTTTAAAAATACTTTACATAAATACAGACATTTTGATAGGCAAGCTAAAGCTAAGAGTTAATCAGGGGACTACCACAGTAAGTGTTTGCTGAGTGCAGTAGATCTGAGGTCCTCTGAGCCACTGTGCAGAGGATGGAGTAAGATATTGTGCTGCTGAAATAAGCAGATCGCCTCTGAAAAAAAGGCAGCATGGATTCATGGCTCTAAAAACTGCAGGTACTGTTTTGCATTTGTGGTGCCCTCACTAGTTCCCCGTGCTTGTGCAGTAGTGTCCATTCTTAGATGCTGGCTTTTAAGCTTGTTGAACTATTTGCTCAGGTGAGGTGTTCCCCTTTACTCCTGGACGTCACAGCCTTAATGTCAAACCTTTTTTTTGTTACTGGCATGCTGCTGGTCCTATCTTGATCATCTTGATTGCTTGCTGAGGTAAAAAAAAAACAATCAAATTTATCTCCCCCTCTTTATGAAATACACAACCTTCCAATGCTCTGTTGCTCCATTTCCAAGTGTTTATTTTTCACCCTGTGTTTCCCTGCATCAAATTTCTAATTGAATTGAATAATTGAGAAGCCACTGGGTTGGTATTGTGTTGATTCACATCTGGTTTCGCATTCGTAGGGAAATGTTTAACCGTATTTTCTTTTCACCACTTTCCCCCCTTAAATTCACTGCCTGGATTCAGTAGACTTTGATTGAAGCTTTGTCAGATCTTGTCACGGGTTCCTCGGTGGTCAGTGCAGGGTTTGAGTCTGGATTAGAAACAGTGAGTGGGTGCGCAGGAGGAGGATCTCAGGCTGTGGCAGGCTTCCCCGATGTTTCCGGGTCCTATGACTTATCAGGTGGTTTGTGTGTGGCTGCGGGTGGAGGAGGAGGAAGAGGAGGAGAAGGAGGGGGCAAGAAGAGATTTAGAAAGTGGTAAACGGAGGGGGAAACCCGTAGGCTGCTTCTGCTGTGTGATCTAGCTCTCTCCCAGCTTTTTCAGTTCCAGCCCTGCCACCCCCGTCTCCCGAAAGCGCACATTTATGAGCGAGAAAGCAGAAGTTGTGTGAGAGTTCAGAACAGCTGTCAGTCTCAGCATGGCCGGGGGCTCGGTGTCTGAGTGTAAGGAGTACTTGTTCAAAGTGCTGGTGATCGGGGAACTGGGTGTCGGTAAAACCAGCATCATCAAACGCTACGTCCACCAGCTTTTCTCGCAGCACTACAGGGCGACGATCGGGGTCGACTTTGCGCTAAAAGTGATCAACTGGGACAGCAAAACGCTGGTCCGGTTACAGCTGTGGGACATCGCAGGTAAGGAGACTCTCCGCCGCTCGATGTGCAGAGTTACAAAACAAAGTCAGCTGATCTGGAATCCGGGACTCCGCACTTTGGTGCGCCACAGAGAAGTACTTTCATTTTGCTGGACCAGAGCTTCAGAGGCCCACTTTTAGACGGCACGTTGCGATTTTCCTGACTTAAACCAGCAATGCCTCACGGCCACACTTAGACCAACTTTCAGACAGAAATGAAGGCAATTCAATGTAGGATTTTATTCCCTTCTGGTCCTAAATTCAAAGGCTGGAATGGGAGGGGGGGGTGGGGGGGTGGTGGAGGAGGGGGGTGCAGCAGAACAGAACAGACCAGGTCCTCATGTTTGCTGGTTTTTGTTTTCCAGTTTCTGATCACAGCAGCTCATAATTGTCTGTGGAATTTAGGTCACGTTGTTATTACCGGCTGAGCGCTCCGAGTCCCATAGTAGTAGTTTCTGTAAGGATGAATGTGGGCCTGCCAGGTGACCCCCTGCTTCTTCCCCAGTTCTCCTTAGTGTCCCCAGAGCCCATATGCTCCTCAAGTAATATCCCTTCACTCGAGCAACTTTTGCACATATCTGCCACACTTGGCACAGGCTGGCCTGAGCAAGCAAGCTTTACGGACTCAGTGCAGAGTAAATACGTTTCCACATGGAGACAGTCTGCCCTGCTCAAACTCCCGGCATCTGCCATCTCCAGGAGCTAAAATGTCACGCAGCACACAGAGCAGCCTGAGAGGGTTTGGAGGGACAGGTGAGTGAGGACGAAGCAGACAAACGGAGGCTCACAACCAGACGGTCAGCAGGTATGATGTGGGTGTGATGTCCGAGCTTTCACATTTGATCTGATTGTGTTTAGAACCAGAAACGCTTCCGACATCAGGGCCTGTGGAAATCTCTGGCCATAAATACACCGGCTGTGGTGAAACTCATGAGGATAATTTCTGCTTGTTATCTTTATTTTGTGTGGCCAGAGATCATGTGGCATATGGGGCTCTAAATATATTAAGAGGTCTGTCATGGGAAAAGCAAACGACAAAAAGTTAGACCCTTCTCTCTTAAAGCTGCAGTTTAGGAAACAATTTTCACTGAGGAAGTTTACCAGTAAGATTACTATTTATATACTGATAAAACTGTTTTGTTCACATGTATGATCCACCAGTAAAAAGGCAGTTATCGAGTCCTGACAGTGTTATGCACGTTAACTGGTACTCAAATTTCAAATGTATTATTGAAATTGCCCTGTTACGCTGGGATACCAGGTCAAATTCCTCTGTACATTTGGTCAATAAAACGATTTCTGATTCTGATATTTGCCACAAATCGTTGCAGGGTGAAGTGTTAAGCATTTTCAAAGAATAAGTCAATTGTTGGTAAATGTCCAACCCAGGACCATTTTCTTAACTGAACCTAAAATTTGCTCATGAACCTCACCTGGTTGCTTTGATATTTAAACCAGCTTAAAGTTGTGTTCCCTAAACCTGAGAAACTACTTTCTAAACTTAACCCTAGAGGGCCTAAAACAAACAAGTGGAGACTGACTTAAGGGGGCACAAAATCATAGAAGGGAAAACAGAGCTGTCCCACACAGGTCTAAAACTTCAGTCTCATGATTCTAATTCCAGCTGGTCAGTAAGGGGTCTTAACAGTAAGGCAGCATTTGATGTCATGGGTACAGAATGCCCCAAGCTTTAAAAGACCCATAAAAGCCAAATCACTTAAAGGTGTTTCTGCCTTAAATCTATTCCTAATTTGTCTGAGACAGGCCACTCCAACATAATCTGCCTAAGGACTGAATTTAGAGTCTTTGATGATAAATAATTGTCTTAGAAGTCAGACATTTTTTCAGAGAAACTGCAGCTGCCTTCTTCACGTGTTGAATTTAATCCGCCCTCAGTTAGAAGAATGCCAGGAAAAAAGCCTTTTCCATCACGGTCACTGGGTAGTTTTACTCTGACGTGTTTTTTGTTCTTTGTTCACTAGTCTTTTAACAGTAGATAGTGTTTGCTACAGACCAAAGGGGTTACTTAATGCTTGTGGGATGAGGCGTGCAGTCTGCATGGTACGAGGGCTAGGGGTGCTTGGGGATACTGTGAGGCCATCTGTCCATAGCTGAGCCAGTAAGTGGACTGTAGTACTGTCCCAAGCACACGTTCAAATCCAGCATGAGGTTTGTTTAAAAAGATTCACATTCGGAATAGTCAAGCCAAGCCCCAGAGTGTTTTTTCCAATTAAAACCTGTTGAAATGACACAAAAACACATCCTGCAGCTCATGTATTTGCCCAGGGAAGAGCTAATGTTGGACATTTTTAGATAATCAAACAAAACACCCAAAAAAGTGGATTTAAATTAGAACTGAAGAGCATTACACGTAAGAAGTAGTTTGTTTGTGTGAAGGACTGATAAAGCTAATTTTAATAGTTATCCTGTTTCAAAGAGCAGGAAAACTATCAGAAAACTCAAATTTAACTGAATTTTCTGGCTTCTATTTATGCATTAGCTTATTCTATTTCCGCTTTGCCCCAAACTTTAACCTGTCTGCAGGCTAAAGTTTAGGGCTCATTTTAGAAGTCTCATAAGGAATTGTCAGTCACAAAAAGTCATTCAAATGTAACTATTTTCCAAATAAAGATTTAAGGCTAAAAGAATGTTGTCAAAATGTATTTTCTTTTTATCAGTGGTCTGTCAGAATATCTTAAAAGTTGACATATGAAAGTAGCTTGCTTCATCTGTTACTGAACCAGTCAGAAAAAGATAAAAACCTAAGAAAACAAATGTTTAGAACTTTAGAAGATGCTTTCTCTTTGAGAGGTTATCTCTGCTTTTAATAATTTACTTTGAATTATTTTACTTTAATTGACCTCAGATCTGTCATCTTTCCACAGTGGGAGTTTTAATTTGACCCGTTAATCAAGCTTTATTTTATGGTAGAAGTGAGTGGTTGCAGATGTCCTGAGGTGGAATGGTATCTTCTTTATGTTAATTGTAATAAAAACTGGACTTTGTGTTTACGAGTTATTTTTCAGGTTGACACGCTGACGGACTTGTAGCAGCCGAAAAGTACAACAATGACGTGCTGAGACTAAGCCACAGGCATCCCACGATAAAGAACATGCTAGAGGCAGAAAACCATGCATGTTCTAAAAGAAATTCACAAAAGAACACTTCTTGAAAAGACTTGTGATGGTGCAACCTCGCCATGTGCAAGTGATTTAGCATTTTTCCTTAGAAAATAATGAGTGTTCCTTGTACATTCTGTTTAAGTAGTCTTTGCCAAAAAGGCTGTTATAGAAACTCACTCTTTAAGATGAAAATCACTCTTGTTAACTCAATAAATGCTCTGAGTTATGACTATTGTGTAATGACTTCAGATTTCAATAACTCCCACTGGGAGCTTTTTGGTCTCCAGACTTTCTTTTCTCCAATCTTTTGGAGGTGTTCTGGCAGGATCACAGAATCCTTTGAAAAAGAAGCATTGTTTTCAGACTGGTCTTAAAATCACACATTTCTCCTTCTATTTATTGGTGTTGCTATGCTCCGGAAAGGAAAACGTCCTCCCTCCAGATACATTCTATTCTAGCCTCTCCCTCCATCAACCGAACCTCATATGCTGAGACAGATCAGGACAGATGGTTAGAAGACTGCTGTTTTTATAGTTATTTCATTGCTGACAGCAGTGACAGAAACGGGGTGAACATTTGGGTGTTGGGGAGGTCGTCACAACAACTTGTGCGTCTGTCAAAGACTGATTGGCTGTCACTCAGGCCCTGGCAGCGCGGGCTCAGTGTGCAGGGGCATCTGTGACTGAGTGTCAGGGAGGGCCGTCTGCCTGTCACCGCCAGACAACACTCCATCAGTTGATCTGCGGGGGTAAATAAAACACAGACGCACACAACTTTCGGGGAGCCCGAAATCAGTCATCGAGACAAAGGAGCGCCGGCATGTATTGGGGGGGAAGAGAGTGTTTTTCATCCACATGTGCTCAGACCAGAGCATTTAACATTAGGCGACACAGATGCTGATGTGAATTATTCACTCCCACACAAAAGCTGGGCCCGGGGGCACTCCGAGGATAAAATGAGTAACAATATGCGGGTGTAGGAGTGAAAGCTCTAGGTATATTTGCCAAGTCATTAAGACCATTAATGAGTGGCCTTTAAGCCCTTTGATCGTGCAGAAAAAGAGGGGAGGATTATCATCTTTGCTAAACTAAGAGCAATTTCAGACTTACGTAGTCTTTTTTTTTTTTACCAACCTTAGCCGTGATTAGAGTCGGTGGAGAATGATAGTAATCAGGGGCTTGCAGAAGATGCTGGAAGTCAGTGAGAAGCTTTAGGGTTTCCCCTCCCCTTTTCACCCAGAATTGCTACTCTCTCGTGGAGTTTTTTAGGCATGTGGACAGGATGATTATCACCATGGTGTGGAGCAAAGGATGCCTCCATCTTATAGGATCAAAACAGCTCTGGAGGGGCAGAGGGCCTCACATGAATAACTCAACATGTTCTCTATTCTGTAGCCTTCCCTGAGGCATTTGCCATGTGTAAGGTCAGCTCACTTGTCACCTGATCCGAATGTAACCTTTGATCTGACCCCTCGGTGTCCTGTACAGAGGGTGATCACCAGACTGTGTTATAAAGGGATGAAGGGAAGAGCCCTAACTCAGATTTCATTACAGTATGCATGAGATTGTATTTTTCTATGTCAGTCATTTTTTGCTTGTGAGCTGGTAGCCCTAAATACCATTCTGAGATGCTTTCTCGTCTTCATTTACACTATTTTCAACCTGGACTATCAAAGTCTCTACATTAACAGCCCTGTCAGTATTTGACTCATGGAATCTGACCTGATCAACGTCTTGACCTTAGGAACAAAGGCTTTGTGGAACTTTGTCTTGTTTCTATTGTTCAGAGGAGTACTTAGCATGGAGTGGTAGATTTTTCTATCTTCTTCAAGCGCTTTGGTTCGTTCCTTTTGAACTGGACTGTTGGCTGCAATCAAATTGATCTTTATTTAATTCCTTTTTTGTAACCTCAGCTTTTCAGAGGTTTCTGTAAAACTATTTCTTAAAAATTAGACTTTTTAGTATGCATCTTTAAAAAAGGATGACATTTTCATTTGCACAAGTGTGTTAGAAGAAAATCTAAAATATAGAATGAAAGTGATATTTCTTAACAATGCTTTGATAATAATAATAACTTATTTGACTCCCTTTTACAACTGTTTTGGCTCATCAGGTAATCTGGTCTAAAAATAGTCAAAAATGGCATCTTGAAATTCAGAATTTCTCAGGGCATGTTTTAAGATAACACCCTGACATAAAGCCTATCTCCTTAAATTCGGCGTAACTGGGTGGTTCCATCACATTAGATTATTTTCAAAAATTGAAGAATCTCCTGTTATTACAATGTCTCATAATCTTAAATTGTTTGTGCATTACTTGTGAGCCAGAGAATGAAATCAATGCAATAACGTTTCTTTTTATTTCAATCCCTAATAACTGTCACATTAGGGCTTTGTGGAGTGATTTGGTCCTTAAACTCTGGTCAAATTAATTTCAGTGTCATCATGAAATATCTGTCTCTGACTTTCCTCGGTGTCTTGTCACACAGTTTGCCCTCACACCGACCCTTCTGCTCCCTTGTCACTGATCAGCCCCAGACTTTTGCCCTCCCTGTCAGCTTTTAGGCTACAGAGTTATCTCTCATGTTTGCTCTGCATGACTTCTTGTGCACAGCTCTCCACTCAAATCTTTCACATGGTCAGCCTTTGTCGTTCATTGTTTAATGAGTATATCAGTCACAGCTCAGAACTGCAGATGATACAGGATAATCTGCAGCAGAAAATTTTAATTTACCCTAAATTTGACAGATTAAATTGGGTAGAATTTTTTCTTGGATCCCAGTTGACTTATTAGTGTTAGATTGATTTAGACTCTCCCACTCATTTTTGTCACATGAAAGGTAACAAAAATAAATAAATAAACAGTTTTGGGTAATCAAGGGGGCTTCTCTGCAACAATGCCTCCCTTGGCAAAGCAATTTTGTTCATCATAGCACGGTATTCAGTTTTAATTTCTGATGCCATAATGCTGAACAGGACAAGGTATAAAAAAATAAAAAAGACTTTCCCACTCGTTAAAAACTGAGGTGAAGACACGACTGATGTGGATTGTTATTGTTGTTATAGGTTTAACGCTGTGCGGCAAATATTGCTGTTTTATAATCTAATTCCTCCAGCCGTGTGGCCCTGGCTTTATGTCGCGCAGGCACCACCGACTATTCACATAGAGGTGAAGGGAAATAAGGGTAATACCACTTAGAGGTCTGGGATTTTCCCTCAATTCAGAGTCTGTTCAGTCTTAAAGTAATCTGTAGTAAGTCATTTCTCACATGCTGCTTAGAGGAATTTGAACGTGCCAGTCATGTGTTTTTCACAGCCTCTCCTTGTAAACTTTTGCTGAATACCACCTTAAAGACAGGGAAACATATTGTCTTTATTTTGGTGTGGTTACGTTCGGAGGGGGGTGGGGGTAGGGGGGTGGGGGGGGGGGGGTCACAGCCTCTAGCAGACGGCGACTACTGCAGTTTCTTCTGTAAAGTCTAGCTTGGACAGTTTCTATGGTAACCCACCCACAGGAGTATGAACGACCATAGAAGAGACTGGGGTTGCTAGGTCTGTGGATAATGAAGAGACTTTGATTTTTCTGTTACTCCCACACAGCAAAGGGAGATGATACAGTGGCTGTAACCAAACTGTTTAATCAAGTATTTCTGCAAGTGGCCGCTCGAAGTCTTTGCAACCAGGGTGCCTAATTTTGCTTGAGGTCATGCAGCAGTGGTTATGGGCTTGGTTAACTGAACTGAAATAGCCCTTCAAATTCCACCATAGCTCAATGTCTTCATGGTTGGATTCACATGTGTGCGTCTCTTGTAGTTCGAACACAGTTGTCTCGTGTTCTGAGTTTGACGCAGCAGCGCACGTCTTTGTTCTTTTCCTGCAGTCTCATGCTCCTCTGTGGCATTCACTGAGCAAACACCCAGTTGTTCATGCAGCTCAGTCCATTCCTGTGTTTCTGCTGATTGGGTTAGCAGCATATGACATTCATTAATGCCTGCAGCAGGCTTTTATTTGTGCCCTGTATGATAAAACAAGGGTTTCATATGTGCTATTCTTTTGTAGAGTAGTTATGAAATACTGGTCATTGTGAAAGAAATTAAAAAAAAGGAAGTGATTAATTCCATTTTGATGTTTTATGTAAATGTGTCATTCTGTGAGTGGCAGGAAGCGCAGCATCACGACAGCTGAACCCAACTCTGACTTTTGACTTGTGCTGTGCTTTAAATGCAACTTTTTCTCTATGAATCTGTCTCATTGCTGGTAGGAGGATGTCAGGATTTGTTAGGCCACAAGAAAAGGAAATCAATATGACCACAAACCCGTAAAGGTTACACAAATCAGTTGATCAGTAGTCCATTCATCAAGAACAAAGATAATTGTGAGTAGCTTTTATTCCAACAAGCTGAAGAGCAGATAATGTGTGCAGTTTGTCTGATAAAGTGCAAGAATGGTGGTAGAATTTAAATGTGATACTTGAAAGGTTAAGGGATCATGGGCTTCCCCATAATTCCTTGAATGAATGAATGTTATTGAAAGCACAGTACCTCGTCATCATGCCAAATATTACGTCAGCATATTTACCTGTATAAACATTATTTTAAAATGTTGTCAAAAAGGGATTTTATTCATTTGTTTATCCTTTCATTATTTGTGTATTTTCTTATTTCGGTTTGGCGACCTATCCAACATCCCAGAATAAAAACTATGTGTTCCTGTCAGTCTTGAAGTTTTTCGCATTTGGAAAGCTACAAATTTTAGCCACTGTTGCTATGCAGGTTGGTCACAGCCTTTCTACTTTCATTTTGCTTAGTAAACCGTGCCAGAGAACGTTCTTTTTTCCCTTAGTGGAGCATTTGTGGAAAAACAAACATCTCCATTCTGGCATATTTATTGCGCTTGGATTATTATCAAGAGGGAAGTTTCTTGAAAATGACGAGGTCCTTATCTCTTTATATATTCTGTCCTGGCCTGCAGTCTTCTGGGTGATGAGCTGTAGAAGACCTGGAAATGGAAGCCTTATTTCGGTCCATCGGCTCTTTATCCCACTGTGTCTTGTCTCTGGTGAATTCACCTGGGGTTCTATTGGCTAAAATTAGACTCTCAATTATGAGCAATTAGCGTCAGGCCTGTGGGCCCCACAGTGTATTCACTCTCTGGCTCACACCCGCACTGCACCACACCACTCCAGTTCCTCGCGTGTGAAGGTAGGTGTCTGCAACAATGTGAAAGTATGCACTTCCTCAATTTTTAGCTTAGCTCATTTTCTGTTTTGCGTCAGAGCTGTAGTAATGCATTGTACACTTACACTTGCCCTGTGGGTTTTTTTTAAATAGGAGCAATGTAGCATAAATATGCGCTAAATCCATCACATGCTACCTCAAGTCACTGGAAGCCTGCTGTAATTGCATGGACTTAATCTAATCACTGCTCTGCGGCAGAAATAAAAGAAAGAAATGCATGGAAAAATTGTGGTCCTGCTGCATATTAAAACACAGGACTGTAATTTGCCGTTAGAAGATCCTCAGTGCTGTTGTGAGACGGATTGCTCTAATTGGAGCACTAAAATCAATTTTCTGTATGCTTATTACTGAAACTCCTCCATTATGTGATTGTATGAATATGCCTAAAATACACCCTTGCTCTGGATTCTGAGTCATACCACCTGTACTGGCACACAGCCCATCTGAAAACAGGAATGTTGTTTAGATCTTACGCAAGACCTTATTCAAACACATTTTTATATAAAAAGAATGTAGCTGTTATGAGGGCCTCGTTTAACGCTGGACTCCAATTGGTTAATAAGTAGAGATTGACACAACAGCATATTCGCGCATTCACAGCAATGATCATTAATGGAGATTTTTTCAATCATAATGTGATGCTTTAACATAATAAGACATTTTGTCCCGTCTTTGTTTTTTTTAAAATGACACTGGGACATGATTTCTAACCCTGCACTATAGGACCACAAACAAAAACATCACCATGGTCATTTATCTTGAATAGCTTACATACACATGCAGCCTTCATCGTTTTAAAAGCATCCTGTTAATGTGACACTGCTGTCTTTGATTTTATTTTTACACCAATGATGAGGTACAGTGGCCTGAAACATCATTATAAAGCATGCATAGGCCATTTCATAGAAATCCGTTTCGCTTTAATTTTGGATTACTACAACCATTCCTATAAAAAACAAAAACAAACCAACAATGTTCTAGTAGTCCCTCAGCAGCACAAAATCTGGTGCCTTTTTTCCTCACTTAGCGACAAATGAAAAACACTGCAGCATGGGTCTTTTTTCTCTTCATTACTGCGAACATGTGCTGCACAATTTCACCTTGAAAAAAGAAAAACAAGAGGCTCAATTCCCTAGTTATTCCCTCATTTTTAAAAGTGAAAGTATCCATTGCAGAAATGCTTTTGGCGCAGCAAAGAGCAGACACACTCTTAGATGTTTAGGCCTTTGCGTGATAAAATCTCTTTATTTTTCTGATAGTGGACATACAGTTTAGCCTAAGCTTAGCTGCTGATTTATATTATCTTGAGAAGACAGTCATGTAATCTGAAGACAGGTGTCAAGGAATGTGTCAATGAAATAACCATGCTTGAAAATATGTTTTCAACCAATTGGTTCCTTGTTTTGCAAGAGCTAAACTTCCACTGCTGATCATTGATTCAGTTCCCCTCAGAGTTCCTGCTCTGTACACCTCACTGAGCAACGATTGTAAAATGAAACGTGGACAGAATTCTGTTCCTGAAATGATTTTCAGAACTCCAGGAGGTATTTCCTCATTAAAGTTTCATTTTTAATTTACCTCTTGCTGCTTAGTTTTAAGGAAACTAATCTCTTACTGAGAAAAGTCTGAAGGTTAATCATTTAGTATAGGATGCACATTCTACAGCAACTGTAATCCCCCTAGATTCGCCTTTATGAAAATCTCAAATTTAGACAGAATTACTTCAGAGAAGGGTCATATTATTGTGATGGATTTGTTCTAGCACTCACTTTGTCCCGATTAAGCCTATGAAAAATGAAAGGAAAGAAGGCTGAACAAGTACAAAAATAAGTTTTTCCTTCATCATTTTCAGGAGAATCATTGTGTAGTTCTCATTTAGTTGTGGAAAAGAATGGGGAATATAGAAAGGAATGTGACTTGAATTCCTAATGTTTAAACATTTAGCTGCAGTAATAAGACATTAACTAATTCAAATATGTTAACCCATCTGCTTGTGTTGGATTCATTACGCCCACATGATTTGAAGCCTTGTTCAAAACTTAAACTCGTATTCCTTCTCTGGCTTTTGGCTGCTTGGTTACATGGTCCATCTAATTCTTTCTTTTTCATTTCTTTTTTTATCCCTTCAGGGCAGGAACGATTTGGGAACATGACGCGGGTGTACTACAAAGAGGCAGTGGGGGCATTTGTTGTCTTTGATGTGACTAGAGGTGCAACATTTGAAGCTGTGTCTAAGTGGAAGCACGACCTTGACAGTAAGGTGAAGCTGGCTAATGGCAACCCCATCCCCTCAGTTCTCCTTGCCAATAAATGTGACCAGAAGAAAGAGAGCTCGAACAACATGGCGCTAATGGACAATTTCTGCAAAGAGACTGGCTTCCTGGGCTGGTTTGAAACTTCAGCTAAGGTGAGCTTTGGAACCTTAAACACAGACATGATACACAGAATTGTATGTTCTAAGGGAAATGTCAGCTTTTTAACACAATTCAAGACACTACAGTAACCCTCTGTGGAACGGTGCCAATAAAATATCAGAGCCTGTCACATGGAACAGTGGCTAAAACAGTATATAACTATGTAAATCACTCCCAAGAAGCATATTTTTAAAAGAAAGCCATCTTTTCTTACACTTCTACACAGCTCCCTTATCTCTGGATAATTTCTCAAAGAATTGAAGTCAATAAAAAAGATGGCATTTTTTTATATCATGAGGCTAAAATGTCTTCTGAAGTATCCTGTATCCTCAGATGTGATTAGTGCTGGTCTCAAATCTTATTTTACACATGAATGTGACTTGTGTTTTCGGCAAATCAGATGTGGTAAGAGATTTACAAACATCCACATAACCCACTAAAAGTCTTTGGACTTCTTGCCGTTTACTGAGTGGCTTGTTTACTTCCCTTTGTGTATCTGGAAGGGAAGCCCAGTGCCTCCTGAATGTTGAAATCCTACAGGGCTTATTGTGAAACACATCTTGTATTGGTTTCGTCAGACTTTGCAGCAGTTAGTTAGAGTTTATGATCATAAAAAGTTTTTTATATCAAACGCTTGGAGTTAAGTGGTGAAGTTAAGGGACAGATTACAGCCACTATGCATAAAATGAGAGTCGGGCTCTCTTATGCATTCTATTTGCTCAATACGATTCATTTTCTGAAGTAATTTTAGACAAATTATACAGCTGGTGTTTGGTATTTATGCCATGCATGCAAAACTTTGTGTGAAATATCTTTGACAGCTAGGTTTACATGGTATCACATGACATTGACCGACTGGTGTTGCCGCAGTAGGGAACAGATGGACACAGGCTCTGAGAGACAATGTTTGTGCTTGTTTGTTTTTTTTTCCTGCAGTTTTTATGCTGACTCGCACTTCCACAAAGTTTCACTTAATAGCCTTTCCACTGAATTTATGCAAAAACAAACTAATGAAGTATTTTATTATTTATTGTAGTTGATAAATTAACAGATAACGATACACATGAAGAGGAGACTGTACACATGTCTGGTAACTAATTCATTAAAAACAGTCATTCATCAAGGAAAAACTACTTTGTGTATGCACATGTTTAGTTTCTGGGATTAAAACATCCTGACTGAAGGGCATTTATCAGTGCGGCCTCCCACCTATCATGCCTCTTTAATAGAATGTCCAGAGGGAGTGTGGTCAGGAATAATGGCAAGTTGGAGCCAATGATCGGTTGTTGTGAGATTTAAGCTGAGCCAAAAAGTCAAAGATTTCAAATCACGAGTCGTTCCAACCCTCACCTGTGGACAAAAGATATAGGTAGTGACTGACAGAACGAGATCACAAAGCAAGCTACTGAAATTAGTTTCCTGAAGAGGGTGAATGGGACTCAGCCTTAGAGATGAGGTGAGAAGCTAAAGTATCGAGGGAAAACTCAGAGTAAAGTCATTGCTCTTTCCCATTAGCCTTTCTTGGAATGTCCCAGGAGGAAAGTAATTTAAAAAAAAACAAAGTTAAACAGACTTATTTGGTTACAAAGTGTGTGGTGAGACATGATTAGTTAATGGGGAACTTTTTTTAACCCCTTGATCAGATTGGCTTTTGATGTTGTTAATAACCAAAGATACTCTGTTTGTGATTAGTTCATGCTCTCTCGAATAATGGGCCAGACATGACTGAATAATCATTCAAGTATTCAATTGCATCAGCCTGCAATCAGGAAAACTTTGAATATAAGGGGAGTTGCGTAAATTGTCGAGTACAATACTGTTACTTCTCAGCAGATTAATAATTACCACCTTCTAACTAAAAGTTCAACAATAGCAGCCAATTAATTGTGTGCTGGCTCAGTGTAAGGTCATATTGAAACTAAAGTTTCTTCGATTATTCAACACTGTTCATTCTGATACTCCTCATGAATCTGCTGGGTAGTTCAACTGATTGATGATTTGTCTAATGTACAGAGCCTGCTGTCCTGGCTGACATTCAAGTAATAGTTTGGGCCCTTTGCTTACATGATCAATCTTTCGTTTCAAGGCGTTTTCAATCATCAATCACATGCAATGCATGGGGCATTAATTGGAGCATTCCCAAACATACAAAAGCCAGTAGTTATATTCAGTGAAACGCAATTTTCTCTTCAGCTTAATGTACAGCAACCTTAGGATTGTTTTCTCCTGCCTTGACTGTCCACAGGCATATAAAAGTCTGGAGTGTACAAAGTGAACTTCTGAAGAAGCTCAGGAAGGACCTATAGCTCCAAAGCAATATTGTTTGTTGATACACTTCTCTGATATTGCTGTTTTAATTTCTTACTAGGACAACATCAACGTGGACGAAGCAGCGCGGTTCCTCGTAGAAAATATCTTGGCTAATGATAAAGGTTTGCCGTATGAGGAGAGTAATGGAGACCGGATCAAACTCGACCAGGAGACTGTGGCTGCTGAGAGCAAACCAGGCTGCTGTTAACACTCAATCCACTCACATTAGCCCTCTGCCTCCCTTTGGCAGGGTCCAGTGAGTTCATCCAGCCTGTGGCTTTAGCTTTCTGTTGCACCCATGAAGAGGAGTAAGATTTTTTTTTTTTTTTTACTTTTGGGGGAGGGGTCTTGAACCTTCAGGAACCTCTGTCCGCACTGATGCTCATTTGGTCTTAACATCCAAGCTCCTTATTGCGCCATCATTGTTATGATATTGCCTTCATCGTTATGATATTGCCTTCATCGTTCTCTGTTGCTCCCACTGTGCCATTTCAGGATCTTTATGTTGCTATTCAACCACATGAAGTCCTGGATTACATCATGGTTTAAATGGGTCAGAACCAGTAAGGAGGTTGTGAAACAAAAGCTCGAAAAATAGTCTGTCTCTTTTTATTGTCATTTTAGTGTATTTTGTTTTAGAATCATTCCATGTATGTTGTTGTTCTCGTATCATCCAACAGTCTTCTGTAAAACAAGATGTTTTATTGTGCTTCTGAAGGTTACCGTAAATGGGCATGGCGGCATGTCATCTGGTTAATTTCACAGCACTTTCAGCTGTTCTCACATTAGACTACTGTTAACTGTAAATGGGCATCAGCATCACAGTCAACCACAGCTTTTTATCACCTTGTTTAAAATGATTGTTGATATTTATCATCCTTATTCCTTTTTTTCCAATGAAATAACAGCACATAACACTGTTCATTATTAGTTTAATATGGAGTTGGGTCACAATTTTCATTTCTCTTTCAAACACTTACATTTTTACAGTTCAGATGGACGATACATTAAGTTGTTGATGGTACTGCAATCGCACTGACATGTTATTGTATTTAAACCGGAATGATCATGTAAATTAACAATACATGCTTTTCACATTTTTTGCATGCAACTGGTGCAGCATTACAACAGAGTTGGAAGGAAAACTATGTTCTTTTGTACATTGGAATGGTAATCTTTTAAGAAGTTGATGAAATGTAAAGAACGTTTTGACAATGTTTACATGTGATAATACTTTAAATCTTCAAGACCAAAATAGAATAAACATTTTAACAGATTTCTGTTGTCCACCTTTGATTACATTGTATGTCAAGTTATCCAGTTATTGTTTCTTTACAACTAGTTCATAAACGTAAATCATTAAACATACCTGTTGTGCCCATACCCATGTAGTAAAAGCAAAGTGTAGTCATGAATACAGAATAAAAATCTGTTTACTTTTTGGATTTACAGCTAATTGCTAAGACACGTTTTGTTCATTTTTATTGATTTACGTTTAAGCATGGATCATTTGATATTAGATAATACATAATCAAACAACAATAATTGGAATATGATCACATATGCTGGATTACCAGAACAGACAATAGGTAAAAATGTTTTTTAGGGAGCATTTGTTCACCTACTGCATGTGACATCACAACCAGCCCTACCCAGGTTAAGGATCGGTTGCCAGGCAACAAGTAAACTTCCAAGGGTAGAGGCATTGTAAAACGACCACATGCTCCTTAAGTTTTTCATTTCTTCGTTAAATTGAAGTTTTTGTCGAGCCAAATACGATGTCCAAGTCACAAGGAAAGAAAAAGGAGTCGTCTTCCGGCAAAATGTCAATATCTGACCGACAGACGGAGTGAGTTTGACTAAACTGGCTAAAGACAGCCGTTGAAGCTGTGGCGATAGCAACATGCCGTCACAATATTGTATTACATTATATAATACTATATTATATATTTTTTAAGGGGAGGTGTACCTAATGTTATAAATAGCAAGTTTGAAAAAAAGACATGGTGGCCTTTTTATAAGAAATGATACTGCTTTTTAATTTTTTATGCTAAGCATCGTTGTATCTGTGAGCCATTTATCCCTTCTTCAGTGCAGCCTCCCTGGTTACCACTTCATCCGAGAGCATCCCAGAGGGAAGTTTGGGGAAGTTCAGGTTCCCCATTTGGCCTGAGTGGAGTGATGCGGAAGTCAACAAGGAGAAATGGGACTCGAGTAAAGGACCTGAAGATAGGAAGATAAACAAGAGCCCCGGTTCTGTAAATATAGAGAGGAAAAAATTTGAAATCGCAAATAAATTTTGTATATGCAACAATATCTTGTGTACAGCTGACCCAATTGGAAATGATTACTTCAATATAATGTTGGTTAGTGGTCTTTCTTCATTCCACATTCACTCCTTTAATCCTGTCTGCAGCCGTTTTTTGAGAATCCAGAGGGAAGACTGTTGCTTCCTCCACCTTTGAAGGTGTATTCCTGGAAGCGCCCGAGCGACTTTATTGGTGACAAGGTAGCCTTCACGCTTACTATAAGAATGATATGGTTTTTAAATTATAAATACCAAATTTTCTACCTAATCTTATTTTGAGTGACGTCAATGTAGTTCAGAGTTGTAAGTATTGCTCAACCACAGCATTACTCTCATGATCTCTTGTCACATCCCGTTAGGTTGCAATCACACCACTCTATCCCACCTATCTGAAGCTTCCTGTTATTTGGCATTATTCCTCTGTAGATAATCTGTTGCTTTTAGTACTGGGTCACATTGCCATATTCCTTTTAAAAGAGGGACTGCCCATGAAAATGAGCCTTTTAGCTTCAATGGGATGCATTTACAAATTTTATTTTGAAACATTTTATTAATGTAAATTGTCCCTCTCTAACAAATACATTTTAGTCTAATGCTGCTTTTTCTATCAAGATGGCATAACAGTTTAATTAGTCTCATTACATGTGCACAGAAAATTACAAAAACAATCTACAAATCCGATGCAGGAAGATGCACTTCTAAGATTTTATCCCTGGGATTCCACAATAGTCTGTTTCCAATTAGAATGCTTTTGAAAGACATGTTTTCAAGCTCTTAACAAGGGTTGCAGTTGAGGAAAACAGATGTTCCTTCCTCCTGGAGCGATTTTGTTTCACTATCATCTGACCTATTAATTCATATTCAATTAGTAACATGGTAGAGTCTATTATCTTGGTTGTCATAACTCAGACCCAGTCTTGGGAGTGTCATGGTGAGGTTAGACCCATTTTGACATAGGATGGAGCGTTATGTAGGTCACTTGTATGATCTATTTTAAATAGGTGATTTGTGGGTGAAATATTACGTCGTCCTCTGTTGCTATAAATGTTGTGCTCTGTTTAAAGCCATAACTTGGCAGAAGTGCCTGAATGCAAATATTAACTTTGTCTTTCTTTGAATGTGTTGAGGAAAATGGACATATTTATGCTATAATCTTCTACATTTTAGGATCTCACCGTTGTTGAGAACCAAATGACCTTTGACCTGGTCTCCGCAAACAATCATTTGTTTTGTTGTGAGGTGAGTTTTCAGCATTATCGTAGCACTGAGCAGATGGGTTATATTGGCCAGCACAGGTCATTATATTTATTTAATTTATTTCAAATGTCAGCTCATGCTTGACTCAGACAAATCAATTAGACTTGGGTAAACAGTTGTTCTATTGATTAATCACAAAAATCATGTCCACTTTTTCTGTCTTTTGTTCCCTCTTTTTTTCCCGTGAAGCTTATGAGGTGGATCATCAGCGAGATTCATATTGTTTGGATGCTTCATAAGAGCACATCCACGCAGCAAGATAACTGGAAACCTTGGGAGCATATCTATTCACTGTGTAAGGTGGTGAAAGGTCATGTGCCACTATACAACAACTATGGAAAATACTTGGTCAGACTGTACTGGATGGTAAGATTGACTCAAACAATTTGAAACACTCAAAATCATTCTGAGTGGGGGGGGGGTTGACATAAGATTGCGTTTCTTTGTTATTCACCCTTTGAGAATTGAATAGGGATGGACTTAAGGATAGTGGGATAAGAACCCTATCCTCTCAGAGCACAAATCAATCAGTCTCACATACATTGCTTGATGAATAGATAAGCCTGAACACAAGTCAGCTGCTTCTTGCAGAACATGTGTAGATTTGGATTTATCTACTTGACATTGAGAGCAGCCATAACCCTCCAAGGGTTTGGTTCAGCATGATTATGTGTACATTTTACAGTTCTTGTTCTATGGTGAAGGATGAACAGCGAGCCAGCATCCCTGTAAGCTAAATCCCTAAACTACATCTGTGTTTGGAAATATTTTGGGTTAACAGAGAGCAACATGAAATAACTCTTAGCAAAAGCTTGTAATGAATGTTTGCATTACTTTCTCTGTCAGCTGCAGTTGACATTGATAGTTGCTGATTGTTTGTTGTTGCTGAAGCAACCTTCTCCAGCTCCCCATTTGCAGTTCCTTGCCTAATACTGCTTTCACACTTCTTGTCTATCATTTATTTCTGTCTTTATTGACACACACACTTGCATTCAGATGCATTTTGATTCCCTCACCTTGCTTTACACAATCCTGCTAATCTTCTTCACGCTTGTAACCTCCCATTTTGTGCTGTATGTCATCTTATTTGAACATCAAGCTCCGCTGAGGGGTGAAATGATTTGGCAAGAAGATAAAACACCAAGTGAGAAATAATGTGCGCTAGCATTCAAATACATTTGATATATGAAGAGGCACAGCTTTGAACAACCAGTCAGGCTGCTTGAGTTTCCATTCCTTTGAAGTGGTGTGAAGCTCCACTAGACAGGTTGCAGATGGACAACGCGTATTGTAAGAAACTCTGGCTGTGCTTATGATGCAAGTCCACTTTAAAATAAAAGAAGTCTAATATATTCATGAGCTTTGCATTTATACATGTACAGCAACATTGGCCCTAACGCACAAGATTATAGCCATGCAACAGCGCCTATTAAGTTTTACCTCATCTTGCAGGAACACTGATGATCCTCTATGTACCATTCTCATTATTTGCTTCCAGGGTTCTTGGAGAAGGATAACCATAGATGATTCAATGCCGTTTGATGAGACAAATAAACTCCTCCTCCCTGCCTCTACTTTTCAGGCGGAGCTCTGGCCTATGCTTTTGGCTAAAGCTCTGATTAAAGTAGCCTGCACAAGGTAAGCTACTAGACATTTTACGGAACCTTTCAAGCACTCTAGTACTAATCCATTGCACTACATGGTGGTCCTAATGTAAAGACTGCTGTAGAGCTTTGTCAACCTCATTGTCAGCTCAGATCATTCAGAAAACATGCACAAAGAATATACACTAGCCCATTGTTTTAATCCTACTAACACAATGCGCTATATACTATAGTTTATTATACAATAAAAAAAAAAATTGAAAACGTCTATAGTATTATATTTGAACCCAATGAAGATAATTCAACTATCATGATACAATAGATGTATGTGAAAAGGTATTTTACATCGAACTTTGGAATATGTAACTTTTAGAATGACATAATAGCCGTCCTCACATCTTTGGTTGAATTTTTCAAATTTACCAACATGCACAATAACATCCAGACTGCAATTTGTCTGACTGGGACTAATGTTCCCTCAAGTAGTCTCTACCCCAGGCTGTATTGTATTTGTTGACGGGCAGAGATGAGACAATGATTATGTCTGTTAGGGAGCATCATGGCATGTTTAATGGTGGCTGTTCAAATGTCCACAGAAAGTCCAGACATACATTTTTAACACTGTACAGGAAACAAAACAACCCCTCATCTGATGAATCATCTATAAGCCATAAAGAAAAGTTCTTTGTTCTGAGTTTGAACCAAACCTTTCTCAGGTGTTTGCCAGGATGTTTCAGAAAAGCAATGCCTTCTTTTTTAAAAAATTAATAATGATGATCAGTAGCAGCTGGTTTGAATTAAGTCTGCCATTTGTTGTGCCTTTCTTTTTTAAGAACCTTTTTCTGCGTTTTTTTCTCAGTGGAGTGATGGAAATAAGCAGGGAGATGGGGGAGTTCACCTTCATCCAAGCTCTAACTGGGTGGATACCAGAAATCCATCCAATAAAGTAAGGACCTAATAGTTTTATGTCTCTATTTTACTGTTTATTAATTAACTAAATGCACTTATTCTAACATTGGGGTGTTTTCAGTGCTGAATATTACTACGCTCCCTGCAGTTATTTCTCATGGTTTAAGAAATTCAGATTTTTGGACATGCGGAAAACAGTAGCATGAAATAGCGGAAAATTTTATAGAGTATTCAAAGTTATTAAACAGAACACATAATCTGTTATCTAACAAGTCTTTTTGTGCGACACCTAAATAATAAACACGAGAGCCTGAAAGTGCTTTAAAATCGTAGTCTTACAACGCAATGGTTGATAGTATTATCTGTAGTCTGGAATCATATTCTCGTTCACTCTTTTTTAGGTCGGTGTACTCAAGAAAAATTTGGCAATTTTTGCGGGACACGATTCCTGAATTTAAACACCAAGATGAGAGTTCACCAGTGACAAAGCCTGGGACTCCAGGTCCAATTGCAGAGTTGGATTCCCCTAAATGTGAGAACTAGCCTGCTACCAGAACCAAATAACATTGAAGGTCTTCATTGTGCTACACACTGACACACACACGGATACACGAAAAAGACAGATTTACATATAGATGTGCATTTGCATGCACAAGTATTTGTTACAGAGTGTCCTTCCTCATTTAATTGAAAAGGTCTGTACAATCATTCATTCTTTACTATGACAATATAGATGCAGACACCAAGCTCAATTACTTGTTGTTGTCATATTTGTGTCACATTTCTTGTCTTTGTTTTGATATATAGACATTTATGCTGTAATTTTTATGTGCTGTCTATTACTCAAAGCATTTTCCCACTATTTGTGAGTATGTATTTGTGAGTATGACAAAGTATTCATAGTGCTACAGAAAGGGGTCTTTATCTTATTCTGTCAAATAGTTTCAGAAACATTAGCAAATATTGAAAACTTGTTCTGTCCATTTACTTAAGGATCAGACGGATCACCATCACAGGTTAACAATGCTGTTGTTGGATAATGCATAGTATCTTCATTTATGAGTGCCCTCCTACCTCTTCCCTGTTTCAAACACCACTTCCTGTTTTCCTGAGTTCATCTATTATGGAGTGTAGAGAGGGTTAAAGCATATATGATGGATCATAAATAAACCAGCAGAGGGAGCAGTGGAAAGGTGAATTATTTGGTCCTCCCTCTGGGCAGAGGAGCCTCCCAAGTCAAGTGTGGTATTAGAAAGGCAGGATTAAAACATGTCTTCTAATATGAGTATGTGGTTTTAGTTGCTCCGGGCCAAAGTGTTGTAACAGAGGTCTTTTAGAGCTTTACAGTGAATATAAAATGGTCTGGCTTCTAGATGCATTTGTTTTCATGGTAATTACACTGAATTATTGTACCACAGGTCATATAATAAAAAAAAATTAAGTAAATTGAAAATGAAGAAAAACAACCAAAAATTACTGTTGTTCAAAAACACATTTCAGTGTCATTTTCAACTACTATAGGAGTTAAACCTTCTCTCTCTTAAGAAAACATCTACGGACTAGATATTTCTGATTGACTGTCCCTTACACTATTGCCTAATCCCAATTGTAAGCAATAAATCAAGTGTTGGATATCAACAGTCTGCATTGAGATGCATATGAAAGTCGTAATACTTAACAGAATTTTTTCTTTGGGAAAAAATATTTAGTTTAATGCTATCACATGCGCAAAAGCTATTCATTCTTTCTCTGGTGCTTACCATTATTTTCCATTGAAATGCATAGATAACTCTACAGTGTGAGAATGACTTCTTTGTTAAATGTTTAATGTGCAGCCCGTTGGTCTAGCAGTACTGCAGTCTTCCACTTACTGTGGTCAATCAAATGGATTTTTCATGTCTCGTGCCTCGTGCCTTCTTTTGAAATATACTGCCATGCCATGCAATATAAGATGAACAATGTGGAGTAATTGTCCTCTACATAGCATTAAAGAATTAGCTCCGTTGACCAGTGTCCTCGCATTGGTAGGGAAACTTGTTGATATATTTTAGGCTTAGTTACTTAGTAAGTTTCAGTTTTTAACTATTTTGTAGTGATACTTTGGAACATCCAGATTATCAGACACAACATGTGTTGATGCTGAAATGTTTTTTGATTTTGTTTCTTTGCACCATTGAGTTTACATGGTGTACTTAAATGATCATTTATGTGCTTCTCAGGCTCCCCTGAAGTTGTGGTGTGTGCCAGCTTCTACCCTTTTGAGCTACATAACAATTCCTCAGCGTTTGGACAAATGGTAGAATTTTCTTTTATTTTTTTTCTTTTATTTTTTTTTACTTTCATGCATAAAAAACAGAGTCTCTACATAAATAATACACCTCTGTTTGACCTTTGCAACTTGACATTGATAATACTATGTTTTACAATATTAAAATGTCTCAGCTGGCTCCTTTATATAGACCACAATTCAAGCAACACAATGTAAGTGAGCTTGGAGATAAAAATAAATTGCTTGTGATTTTGGGGAGTGTTCTATCAACAGGCAACAACAGGCTTCACTTTTATTATTTATATCCATGTTAAACATATTTGGAGGGCAGTTTTGCTTGACATAACTCGAGGTGTACAATCACTCCTCTGATCAAGCACTCAAGACTTCTTGTGGATTTCCTTCTAGTTTGTGTTGACTGCGCATTTAGGATGATGGTTTTGACTTTGCCACACTCACAAAGAGCCCATGCAATGTATTTTAATTTCTGTGCACAATGTTTGGTTATGCAGGCAAATTGCTCGGAATTTCTTCGTCGTTATGGCTTATCCTTACTGCACAGCCATGTTGTCATGCTGACGAGAAGTCGTGCGTGCCAGCTCGAGGTCCCTCCCAATCCTCCACCCGTGCCTCAATGGAAACTCATCCGTCCACGAAAGAAGATTTTCATCTCCTCTGAACCTCAGGGTAAGTGAGAGACAGAAAAGGAGACCTCAGAATATTAAAATGTTGAGTTTATGTTTGGTATTAATAAGGTAATGAGGGGAATCAAATGAGGTAGTTGGAAAAATCGACAGGTCTAAATAATTTCAGGGCATATAGGTGAATTTTATGAATTAATATAACTGGGACCAAAAGTGAGAAAAAATGCAAGGTATTTGAAAGACTTGATGCACGCCAAAAGCAGTAAGCAGCAGTAATAAAGATTTATGGGTGGCCCCCTTGTAATTTTTTATTTTGAAAAAAGAAGTTGAGGCTGTCATATGTGTTATCAGCTTATCTCTGACTGAAAAATGCAACACAAAACCTGAATGTGGGTCTGAGTAAGAAGTGTACGCATGATGTTCACAAGTTTTTGTCCTTCTCTCTTTGCAGAGTTCCATTTGCCAAAATCAGAGCAGTTCATTGAGGTTGCCAGTCCTTTTATCTCCTATAATTTCAGCAGCAGGGGTGACTTCATTCCAAGAAAGTGCGTACCACTGAATTAAAATGAAATCACATATTTATTCTGCTCTGCAAAGGTATTTTTTGGTTTTCTGTAATCTGTGCCTGAAGTCGATGGAGACTTCAGGCACTTTGTTTTGGAATTGTTGCAGAACATTATCACAGTTAAACTTTTTCTTGGGAGTGTATTATATATGGGGCAATTTGAAATGTGAAATATTTCTTTCAAAGTTCACGTAATCAGAAACATTGAAAATTAGTTCCTTACCTAGCACCCTGCTAATTAATTTAAATGTTTTTATGATTTGTCTAAATCGATCACAAATGAGATGAAAGAACAAGTGAAAATAACAACAACAACAATTTCCATTTGTTATTTATGTAATTAAATGAGAGAAAATGTTTTCCTGATGAAATGCAATGGCCATAATGTGACATGAATGAATCGTGTGTAGATGACACATTATATTTATTTTTATGGATGTGTTTTTGTTTTTCAGAGAGGCTAAGCAGATTGCTCCAAGGAAGCTTTCCCATAGAACCCCTCTGATGTCCATTACTGAGAGAGAAGAGACTGAATGTCAACAAAGCCTTGAGCCTGATATAACTGGATGCACCACTAACTCACCAAACAACAGGGACAAAAATGAGGTGCATAGAACTAGTGCCTTTTTTGGCCCAGCATTGATATATACATTTTAACATTTAAGAAGTGATTGTTTTCATTAAATATACATATCACTTAGATAATTAGAAATATCTAGTGCAGAGACAGAAATAATATATAAAAACAAACAAACATAATGGCTGCTTTTAGAATATATCCACTTCTTGTTTCTACTTTCTCTATGGGTTCCTCTCTGTTCCCTTACACCTCTGTCGATCATGCTAGTATGCAGCTGAAAAGCTCTGCGCTCAGTAACAGAAAAGGCTGACATCCCCCAGCCTCAAAGTCACTTCTGTTGTCTCCCAGCCAGGCCACTATTGACCTGGGGCACATCTGCAGTAAAGAGAGAACCATCTCAGAAAAGGAAAAAACAGGGGGTGGAGTTCAGAACAGCAGCACTTAACAAGGCTGATACAGAAATTAAGACAGAAGCAACGATAGCATGGAGTGCAGAGGAGGAACCACTCTGCGTTACAACTTATAATAAAAATGGGGGGAAAAAATTGAATATTTTGGAAGATAAATGACAGCAGAGCGGAAAAAACGTGATTGTGAAAGAGACTCTTTGGTGTGTGGTGGGAGAGGTCATGTACTGTGCTAATGAAAAAAGCAGTGCAATTAGACGGTGAGCCATCAGTGTCTGCATCTCCTGGGGGCTTCATTATTATACTTCAATCCTACCATACAGAGGAAAAAATAGAGATCATATAAATCTCTCTCTTGGTAACTGTAAGCAGTTATAGAACAGTTGGGTTAGGGCAGTGTAGACATGATAATTTAATGTGTCGTCTGATGTCTGTGCATACACACTTGTTAAAATCAGTTTGTGTCATGTCTTTGCTACATTTATTGTGAATGTTCCTGCTCTTCACCAGCACATGCAGGATCACGTGTGGTGAGATGATGAATCAAATGAGAAGGATATTTTTTTCTGATCCTTCCCATTATTTCTATAAACCCTGGCCAACAGAATCAAGCTCTGTGCCTCACTCCAGGATAGAGGAAGTTTCTGTCACATGACATCCCTAATACTCTCATTGGCTTACTTAGTCAGCTGTTGCATGGGTTAAAGAATTAGATCCAAGTGTAGGGGGTTGTTTCAACAGCTGATGTATTTGGATAATGGTTAATCCCCAAATTAACAATCTTAATTGTGTTTGTATTTGACCCTCACTTAGAAAAATGATCTCTGGAACATTTTAAATAAATTAATAGATAAATTCTAAATCAGATCTCTCTTTTTAAAATAATAAACATTCAAGGGTGAGTTTAAACGTGCTCTGCTAATCACTAATTCATGATTATATTGATCACAGGATGTCCATCCATCCATCCATTTTCTGTGCCATTTATTCCCAACGGGGTCACGAGGGGACTGGAGCCTATCTTAGTATTCAATGGGGGAGAGGCGGGGAGAATATTAATGTGTCCTGTGAAAAGAACTAAAAGTTCCAGGGTCCATGTGTGAAATCCACATGATAAAAATCTGTCAGTCACAACGCACCCACTCTACACACAGAAGCAGTCTCATGAAGTGGTTCCCTGTGTATGCATGGGATCCACAGAGCTTCGAAGCTGAACTGGAAGAGTCATGCACTCTTATCAACATGCATACAAACATAGATATTGAAATTTTGTTGCAGGAAAGCACTTCTCCAGAGAAGGTCAAGGGTGCCTCACAATCACAATGCCTCTTTCCGTCCGTCTACATCTCTGGGTACTTATTTGCATAAGTGGTGACTCACATACAGCCATACACACACACTGAATCATCAACAATACTTGGCTGTGCTTGCTTTGAAGTTACAAAAATACAAATTTCTGATTCTTTTTCAGAGCTTGATAAACATCTGAACTACTCACTAAAGATATTTATTAATTAATATGAATAATAAAGCAAAACGAAACAGGTACTTCATTACACATAGCTTTGATATTACTAATGCCCTTTCTCACATCACACCAACTCTTAGATTCCTCCTTAGACTTAAGAATAGTCTTCTTTAGGGATATGATCATCACTCATTTGATGTATTAGTTGAACAGATAGGCTTGCATATTAGGGATATGAATGGTGATCTATTGTGTAAATCACCTCTAAAATGACAAACATGCTCAGCAACATAATAACTTCTCATCTGTCACTGACATTCAAACTAAATTAGAGCTGGTTTTCCCTGGTGGTGTTTTTAGCTGGGGAGGAGTAGCCCCTGTCACATTAAACTGTGTCTCTGTGTTGGGTGAGAATGGCACAACACCACAGCTGGCACAGAATCACTAGAGGGTGGAATTGTATCTCTTGCAGTGCTACTCTGTCAGCAACCCACAGTTCATTCCTCCCTCACTTTCCCTTTTTTTCCTCTTGTTGTCCCTGTAGGTTACAGCAGAGGACAAGGAGAAGGACAATGTTGTCATCTCCAACGGTAAAAAACATTTTTGTGGGATGCTACATGACTCAATTTTGTTGAAAGAATCATATAAGATCACTTTACCTGAGGTTGAACATTAGGGCCTCTAAAAAATGCATGAGGCTTATATTTTAGGTTTTATCTACAGTAACAAATGTCTTGAAGGTCATCTTTATTGGGTCTATTTGAATAGCATTCATACAGCACAATCTAGTTAATATCTTTAGCATTTCTCTTTTGCATCCATCATTTTCTACATACTTTAATCAGTTGACCAAGACAGTTTGAAGATCGGACAAGAATGATGCCTTGTGACAACAAACCAATTCCCTGCCTTCTCTCTGCCCCCGTTTAGTTGCTTAGTAACACCTGCAGTTTGAGTTGGTAGACCACCATTGCTCAGCAGCAGAGACACTGGCCTTTGCTGCCTCAGCTTACTGATCAGACACTTGCTTCAAATAGAGCTTGGGGCCAGATTGTTTGTGTGTGCATGGGCAGTCTTTTGGGGATGAGTGTATCTGTGTGCATATGTCTCTGACTTTGCACAGCGTGCACTGGGATAGTGGGAGTTTGTGAGTGGGAGTATGGATGTACATGTGTGCTTACACTTTGCCTTTATGTGGGAGTTTAGCCAATTTGCTCAGTGTGTTTAAGATAATGATTCGAGTCTGGGAAAACTTGATATGACTCAGACACATTTAGTCATTTTCACCATTTTGAAATAAAAGATTTCACTTGCAACTTCATGTGTATTTGGCATTAAGTGTAGAGTGGAAATTACTGGCAATATGGGTTACACACAGCTTTGGAAGGATATAGTATCCTTTTATTATACTGCAAATAATCTGGTTTTGAAACAATATATCTTATCAAATGAAACACTTTTATCTTTATCGCTAAGGAAAGAGGCTGAATTCTACTAACTTGATTTCTTTATCAAATGTCACCTTTTTTTTGTTCATTCAGAATTAATCAGATCTCTAACTTTGCAGATAAGCCAAAATCTGCAATAAAACAGCCTGTATCTGGGGAACCCTTTACTGCTGTCAGACCCATCCTGCAGAGGACATGGGTGGACCTTGTTGACTTTGCAGAATCTTTTCAGTGAGAAACAACCAAACACAGAAATATAAATATTACCATACTGTACTAATAGATGATAGACATTGAAATAAAAAAAAATCTGCATTCCTCTAGGACCCTCCTGATCTGTCATAAGCCACAAATCTACCCACATCAAATTCAGAGATCACAATTCAAGGTACAGAATCTGTAACAAACATTAAGTTGAATGTAAGTACAGCCAGCAGATCTAACAATTATTAAATGTTCAATTCTTTCCTACATATTTCCTGTGTATCTATGTTTTAACAAAAAATGCAATAACTTAGTTGTTTATTTGTCAACAGAGCACCATTCTACCTAAAACTATAGGAGGCATCAACTCCTCTGGCTCTTCCACTCAGCTTACCTCTGCATCCATGGCTGTTGCGAGTCAAGAAGTATTCTTGCAGACACACAGAAATACAAGCTTGCATAGACAAACTGATCTCACATGCAATTTGGCTATCTTAACAAAGTTGTATTCCCAGTCCTCAGATTAGATTGACTGTTGTTTATGTGGCATGTGTGTGTTCTTTCCACAGTGTGCAGAGGTAACAGGTACTTACTTCCTGTATGTGGACAGTCTGAAATCTTCACAAATTCTCATCAGCTTTTCTGCTCTATGTTTCTGGAGAGGTACAGCTGAGGAGAGTAAGGATTTATTGACACATTCATGTGCATTTTTCTTGTACATTTTGTGAATTGTTTTTTATTTGACACAATGTGTAACTACGGTTTTATTACATTTTTTGCCTTCCCTTTGCAATACCTCATAGAAAAGAACATGGTTGGAGGACATCGATCTGCAGTGTTAATCGTCCTGCCACACTCCTGGACAAGTCTGCAATCTCAGCTGCCAGTTCTCACCATCAAAGCCACCTACTCGAAGGCAGCTTTTCTTAACTTACCCTCAGGGTAAGACAGCACTTTTATAAATTGAGGGTTCCGGAATATAATGATCAAAATAGGAATTTTAGATCAAACTTATTTTGTGTTAACACAAAAAAAAGATTCTTAGTAAAGAGATGCAGATGTTACAAAGCTTTCATACCTCTTAACCCTTTATTAACCTAAGGTGTGAAGACTGTCCTTTTCGAGTTGCTGGTATCATTTCACTTTTGTTTTGATGTTTATAACTGCAGGGATATTTTTAATGCAATCGTGTGAGCAGTGGATATCTTCCTATCTCAATTTCTCTTAGAAACACTACAATAATCTGTCCCAGTCTATTAATGGGTGTGACTTGGCCTAGAAGCAGAGGGCCTAGTTTCTAGGGTCAGGTGCAAGTATGCAGTAGTGCAATTTCCACTGAGCCATAATCACACACAGGGCACTCCACTTACAGAGCTCCGTAGTGTTTTTACAACAAGAGACTAATATATTCAACATTTTTAAAACAAATCACTGTTAAATGACTTGCACACTTTGCATGTGTTTACAGTTCTGTGCTTGGCCAGTTTATTGTTTAAGTCTGTCCTTTCACTGTGTCAATATACCGTTCTATGCTTATTTTCAGTCTCATTTTATTTTCGCATTCTTTCTTTCATTTGTTCCCAACTCCTCTCTTGCTCTCCTGCTTTTTTACTCTCATTTATTTCCCTTGTGTGTATAGCTACTGTGCCAGCCAATTATTGCCTTTGTGGTCATTCATCTAGCGAGGCTGTAATGGCTGAATTATGTAAAGCTAATAGAAATCCAAGTAAGTGGGGTTCCAGTCTGATGTCTGACCAGGTCCTGTGGACACATCTTACCACTTGGTTTGCTGATAGTAGGCTACGGCCTCTTAGATAGTTTCTGTCACTGAGTAGTACCTAGCAGAAACATAAGTCTGTAAAAGAAACAATTAAATCCATTACCACTGAGTTGATTCTCATCTCTTATAAACAATACACTTTCTTAAAAGGTGTTGAAGGCATCTAAATGATAAATAAGTGATGTATTAAAAAGAATAAAATAGAATGTGACATAGTGGTTCAGAGAGGTTATATTCGCTCTGTAAAAATCAATGTATGGTAAAGAGACACAGGAAAAACATAAAAATGCACAAATGTTCTGCATAATTTATTCTTTTTTTTAGCTTCAGAGTTTCATATCCAACCATTAAAAGTAAAACCTCCACCAAAAAACTGTGTAAGAATAATTCTTGCAACGCAGTGAACCAAAAACAAACAAATTAAGTCACTTTTTTTTATATAGGCGTCATGTGCTGTGCTTGCACACAAATGCGCCACTGGGCTGCCATGTTCAGCTGTGCAGCAAGACACCATTTGTCTTCGGGGATGAAGAAACCATTATGGCGCACCTCACAAAGGTAACCAAACCTTTGGCTATCACCTGGCAACAACTCCTGTAGGCATTTTATTCTTTTGGATTGTTTTTTAAAAATTTCAGTATCTTTCATACAACATTAATTTAATTTTGTTTTTATAAAAATGCTGTCAAAAGGTGGATTCAGTTATAATATGGGTAGTTTTTTCTGGTTAATGGATACAGTCGTAATAATGTGAAGAAACCATTGTACAACACAAAGACCAACCAATACAGTACAGTTTGTAATATCATTCTGCAATCAGCTGCCTGCTGCTGTAACTAGAAAGATTCATTGTTAACTTTTTTATAATACTGGAAAGAATCATGTACACACTTAATACATTTAACTTCCATTCAGTTTAAGTTGTGTAACTAAACTAAATAGTTACTTTTGTCTTTTAACAGGAAAGTGCTCGCTTCACTGAGCAGGCCTCATCCATATTTAGGGCACTGTCCATAGTGGTGTCTTCCTTTGGGGATGAGCAGAAGCTGCCAGCACTCAGAAAGATGCTGGAAGAGACTCACTGCCCCAAAAACATCAACAGCACCAAGAGGAAATGGGAACACCAAAAGGTAATGTCTTTATTATGATACATAGGATAGACATGGGATTTATACTGTATCTCCCTGGTGCTGTTGGCTGGTAGTTGCTGCATGTACATAATGCACTGGCATATGTTATTTTACATTCCAGAACATGTTCATGCTGCTCTGATAAGATCAGTCACATTAAACACAATACAATCTTCTAGACTGTCTATCCATACCTGAGCAGCCATGCTTTGTTTTGTAAAAGTGGTCCAAGTGTAACCTTGTTTTACAGCAATAACAGCCACAACTTTTGGCTTTGTGTTGAAAAGTTTTTCCTCGTACACAGGCTACACTTTTGCTTACTGATTTAGTTTTCTTGCCACTCCTGTCATTAATCACTTGATTCCTTCTGGATTTTGGGATATTTGCAGCAGAATGATGGATGCACATTAATTCAGTCATTTTACGTATATGTGGCCTGTTCTACTCATGTTACTCAATTTAAGTGTCTGCTTCTGTGTGTTGGAGACTAGGTGTTTAACTCGGCAGTTTACTTCATGGTCCATGAGACTTTAGGCAGGAAGCTGACAGCAGAAGAGTTGTTTGCTGTACAGGCCCTCACTGCTGACCCCTCACTCGTGGCCTTTCACCCAGAGGAAAACACTCTTACATGTAAGTCCTGTTTGTGTGTTTAATGCTTTCATTTTGATACGCATTTCCCTAAAAACAAACAAAAAACCTTATTGAATAACTGTGACTTCTAATCATTGCCATCACATTTTAACACCATTTTCCTTACATTAAAAATGCCTTTCTTTTAACATGTCCATCACTGAATCATATTCCATAGTTTTCATCCTGTGCTTTGTAGTAGAGACAGATTCTAAACCACCAGAGATCTGGCAAAATAGACAGCCAACAGCCAAGGAGATCCAGGCAGTCACCATTCTGCAAGCTGCATTCAGAGGACACTTGGTGCGAGACATCCTTAAGGCCTCAAAACCAGGTAAAGATGTGCATATTTTGTGTTCACTGCCGTTGCCTCAAGTTGAGTGTGCTCTCTTGAGGCACACTATGTGATACTGTTACCCGCTGGAGTATGGACTGTCATATCAATGCAGACATAGCATAAAACTACATCATATAGCAGTATTGAGGAGATTTACATCAATCTGAATTGTTTTATGTCAAACAACTAGAACAGTCACATTATTAAAATATCCATCTTCCTGTTTGGCCAAAAAATGCAGTTATGTGTCATTTCCATGACTGCACACATATGCATATACTCTGTCCAAGTAGCTTGAGTTATATGAAATAGGCTTGTCATGGTTAACTGTAAAATTGTATAAATCAATTCAAAGCACAAAGTGCACCTTTTAGAATAGCACTTAAAGTAATGGCAACACCTCCATAGTGCTTTTAAAACCAGTGGCTGTTACAACACTTTGAAGGCGATGCATTCATTCTTTCATTGAATGACAAAGTTTTCCAGCATGCATTTTTATCACATGATGTCTCTCGCTGGCAAGTCAGCACATGCTTCTCATATCTGTACTATCTATTTTTTCTTTTCCGCTGTACATTTTTTCCTTCCTCATATTTTTACATGCACCTCTATTTTTCTCTATACATTCTTTCTTTGATTGTACAAAAATAAATACATTTCACATCAACCATTTTTGCCGCATGATAAAGGTTTGATGTGAAGTGGTATTTCGGATAGCAGGGAAAGAGGGGAATTGTATGATGGAAGAATGTGACGACATCTTTGCCATATGTCAACTGTGAAAAAAAATCAATTATTTAGCCATCTCCTTAGAGCACTTCTTTCACTTGTATGGGCAAACAAACTCTAACTGACAGATGCCAAAGAAGACATTCCACTTTGGTGTTTGGTGTTTTATTTGTTTGCTTGTTTGGTGAGATGAGTGTGAAAGGTAATATCAGAGTGGGAATAATCTCTTCCAACTGAATTGGACAAAAAACAATTTGCAATTTTTGTTGTCTACCCTGAACATGGTCTACTATTGCTTTGTTTCATGTGTTCATTATTGGTGGTTATTTTACTGTGTTTGCATGTGTTTTTACATCTTCTAGGAACGAAGGAGAACCATTGTGTATCCAAGATACTTTTGGAAGTTTGGTTGAAGATTGAATCAAATGCAGACAAACAAGCTGCCATCTTGCTACGGTGACTGAAAGATACAGTTTTCCAAAATAGATTATTTTGATGACTAATGTCAAATATAAATTATATACACTTATGGCATGCATGTCATGTTACAAATATATGGTAACTGAAATATCCCTGTTTGAAATGAAACAAAAACACTCATTCTGCTAATGCTATATAGATTGTATAGCACACTTTAGCCTTGCTGTTTCACTGCATGCACAGATATATGCTCCCTCTACTGGTTATGGCAGCCTGTAGGGGCCATGCAGGGAGCATTTTCCACATTGTGTTCCATCTTTTCCCAGTGGTACCATCTGCTGTTTATACTCTCCTCGTTCCAATCAGCTTGCAGCGTCTGCCGAATGACCTGCTGCCTGGGGAAGTATGGGTGTGCACGAACATTGAAAGCTTGTACAATGTGTGTATGAAGTATAAAGAGATTTGTTGTTGGATGTGTTGAATCCTTGAGCATGTGTTTGTCTTAACTGACAGAAACATCAGTTTCAGGCCGAGAGGCAAAGTGCATGTCCTCCCCTCTCGGGTAGTCTTTTGATTCTTTTATTTACCGGATGCCATTCACTTTCAGCTTGCAGAGAGGTTTTGGGGTATCAAAACCAATGAAGCACAAAGCACATATATAGTTATAGTATCAGGGAGCAAATTTGTGTTCATGTTTCAAAATTTTCTCTTAACTTCTTAACTTTTGTGTTTTCTGCAAAGCTACATCATTGAAAACTCTGAGAAGAAAGCAGAGCTCTACCCTTGCATACAAGATGACTCAACCAGAATCACTTTTACTGATTATTCTGTATCTCTGCAAGAGACAGCCAACGCCTGGGTTTTGGTCTTTAGGTGAGAGAACATGTGTAGCTCAAAGGTTAGACTTGTCGGTAAAATAAAATTATTTTCCTTTCTTTGGAAATGTAATTGGAACCTCAATTGATGGACTGTCCTTACCAACTGTTTTCTAGTTGCCTTTGGAGTTCTCATTTTGACTGTGTATGAAGATGTGAAAGATGTGTATGATATTCCTGTAGAATGTAAATAGTGGGAACATTATGATGTTCATCTTTATTAATCTAATTTACTTTTGTTGTTTTCACAGACAAGTTTTCATTATTCCTAAGGAGATGTTGCTCGTACCGAAAGTCTACTTCCCATTTCCAAATAGTCTGCTGCATGTCATAGATAATGATACAGGGAAAGAAATGGACAATCTCTGTAACAAAATTGCACCCCACATCTATCAACCAAATAAGGTCTGTGGATGTGGGATTTTATGATGTTATGTTACCTCAAAACTTTCTTTCTTAAGGTCTTTACTACTCTGTAGTTATAAACATTGAAAATTTTTTATTTCATAGTTAAATCTGTTTTTTTTAAGTGATCTTTTTTTTCTTTTTTCACAGTTTGGTTATACCTTTCTAGCAGAGGTTGTTACACCTGAATCACTGCCAGCCGGAACAAAGTGGAGGATGAGATTGATAGGCTCAAAGGAGCCACTTCCAAAACTACCCAGTAATTGTCTGGCTAATTCTTTCTCTGTGAAGGAATTCCTGGATTATTACTTTCCTAATGATGACAACCTCATATGTCGGTAAGAGAACTCACACATAAAGTAAAAATTAATCCTGGTCGAAGACAAACTGTACCTTCATAATCTTTTCTTCAGTTTTTGTGTCCATGTAACAGTGGGCATCTTGGGGACAATTCAGTTTCAAGCCTCCAAGCCAGATGTACTGATACATCTGTCCATTCTGGACCATGAGAAGGAAGTTGCTGGCAACACTGGAATGGGACATGTGATAATTCCTGTGTTCTACTTCAATGCCAACAAAGGTGCGTGCAGTAACTAAAGTATTTAAGAAATTAAACTTTGATGACAGTGAAATATTTGTAAGACTTAAGTGTCCTTGAAAGTTAGGCATAATTTCTATCTGTGGTTCAGTTTCACAAATTAAGAATGTTTTAAAAGATCCATTCCAAAGAAACAACTGTGCCACTTTTTTACCACTCTGAAGACCTAGTAATAATTTTATGCATCTCAATACACTAACCAACTTACAGTACATATACCACACCCATCAAAAATATGAGTGCTGAGGTTACTATACAAATGGCAACAATGGCTACATTTTTGTCTTTCCTCTTTATTTGACCCCTATCTGCTTTTTCATGTCTTTGGGCTGCTAGACATTGAGAATAACACTATACCTGCCTGAATTGAAATGAAAAACTGGTGCAGGTTCATTTGCTTTGAAATATTTGTTTTGCTAAAAAAAACAACTTTCCATTATTATTGGAAGCCCCAAGGCGTAAACAAATCTCTTTGTTTTATGAATGATAGACCAATATTTGTAGAATACATACACCGGTACTTATATGAGTTTGGAGAGAAATGAATTCATATAAAAGAAGCTGGTATGAATACAGCAAGGAATAAAGCACTGGACTTCTCTCATAGAACCCATTTCCGAAGATGAAACCCCCACACAGGATACTCCTCAGCAGAGACATGGAGCAGAAAGCACAGTTCTAAAGCCAGGCTCCTCATCTGACCACCACCAGCCTCTCACTAAGACTATGGTATCACTGACAACTATGTGGTATCTACTTTTGCTCACACACTTAACTGATCTCACTTGCCTGCACATTGCACTTTCCCTATCAGTCTTTCTCACCCACTTGCTTGCTGTCTGTCCATATCAGTTTTTTTCTCTTGCCAAATAACACCATACTTGTAAGCGTGCACGCGTGTACAGACACACAGTCACCCACACACACATTTGCACAGACAAAATCTGACAAAAACAAGAGCAGCGAAATCTGTATAGGTGATTTTGTTGTTAGTTTCTGACGTATCAGCATTTCTCAAGGACACTCATTATTTGCTCATGATTTATTGCCCGATTAACCACCTGTCTTACAGTTTAAATACAGCAAAACGTGTACATTTACCACGTAAACACTTTTTGGTTCATGCATCTTAAATGCAAAACAACAAAACACCAAAATGTTTAATTAAGTTGTAAAGTTGTCTTATAATCCCTAGGGCTGTGGCAGTTGGTGTTATATCTAATAGATTGATCAAGACTTTCAATCAATCAAGGGGTCAGCGCACTGTGCTCTGTGCCACAAAGATACGATATTGTTACTCATTAATGGAGTACTAATCATAAAGGCTTATTTTGGCATGATGACTCAGGCAGTGGAAACACATATTAGGTCATAAAGCCATTTGTAGTTGTCAAAGGCATTTTAAACATTCTTGATACAATCACTTTGTGTCAAATGAATTCATTGTCCTCAGTTGCATATAAAAGGATTAACATCAACAATTGAATTATTACTCCATTGTGTTTTGTTTGTCTTTTTCAGCTCGCCTAGATCTCACCTTGATATCTTGTTCCAAGTCAATATCATGCCAAATAGATGCATTATTTCTGATGTAATCTTGGTCAACAACCCCTCTGCATTCACTCCCTCTTTGTGACTCTGTCAAAGTGGACAGGAAACGGCAAAACATGAAACGTTTTAGTCTTTAAGGCTGTTGTATAGCAGTGTACAGCCGCATGTATATTATGCACAGGGATTTAACTTCATAGATAAAATGTAATACATGCTAGCATTAAGGTAGTTTTGTAATGTGTATTTTCCACTTATATTTTGCTTTTTGTCTATTTCATAGGGTCATAAGTATGTGGTGCAAGCAAAAGTGGTCAGTAGGAGCTGGGATTTGGATGAATCTCAGATGGCTTTTGCTTTAATGCTCAAAGACATGGAGAAGAAGAAGAAGATAGGTATATGCTGTACTTAAGACAATTATTAACCACATCAACCGCAAGCCATTTTCAGTTGCCCAACGGACAGCCATGAAAACATTTCAGTATCACTTTATCTGAATATCCTAATGTGCATCATGCATGATTCAAATTTATGATTCAGATAGCCCCAAATATATGTATGCCTATGATGGGTCATGAGGTATTTCCATTTTCATTATTATATTCAGACGTTAGTCAGCATTAGAGCCTTGAGTTATGAATATATTTCTTTTCTTTACTCTGCATTTGCTCTTGCACACCTTATTTTTTAATGTTCCATTTTAAATGAGGCACATACTCAGTGGGCAGTGTCAGAGGCCGAGGCAGACGCAGTATATTCCCTGCTTCCGATAGCCAGAGGCCTGTAATCAGAAGCCTAACAAAAGCCAAATGAATACAGCTGCTTTCACAGATCAGAGTGTGATGTCTTGTGCTTATCAGCCAGTTGCTGTTTCAGGAAAACCTGTCCTTTCCCACTAGCTCTGCATTTTCTCTTATACAAAATATCAATCAAATCTTTAAAAATATAAAAGGGGTGAATAAAATGTTGTGCAAGTACATGACATTTTTAGGAGAAAGCAAGTTTGCTGACATTGAGTTCTTGCACTTTTTTACTTTTGATTTGGACAATAGTACCCATATATATCCATTGGGCTTTGTCCTGCCTATTGTTTGTGATGTATCCCATATGTTGAGATCATTCTAAATGCTTGTGATTTCCGTGGTATATAGAAATATATATATATATATATGTATAAAGGCCAGTTTCTACACAAACCTCTTGTGTTTTCCAATAATCTTGTGGAAATGGGTCAATGGGATGTCAAATGAAGTTGGCTCTTGCCCCTTGGTGCCCAGGGAAATATCCCAGCTGGAGAGTGAATTAATTTCACCCAGTGTAACTCTGCCTCAGTGGTGAGACTGTGCCCTTGATCGTGGTCTCTCTCTGTGTAGCATACACAGATAAATACAGTCTACTATTCACATCAGGCTTTAAAACCTATTTTACAAACAGTTTAAGAAAGCTGAAGTCTAATTACTCCACAGCATATGTTCAATGAATGCCATGCTCCCCGCTATAAATCCCTGGTATATCCCGTCCAAACCATCAGCTGTCCACAGTAGCTGTGCGTCAGCCTTTTAATTTCTTTAACAGCTGGGACACTTTTTGCTGTGATTCTGTCTGAGCTTTCTTATGTGTTTACATTTACAATAGAGAAAAAATGTTTTGACCAAATTTATTTAAGTTTGAAGTTTTCTTTTGTTAATTTAAAACGCTGATTAATCATTTGACCAAGCTATAGCTTTTAATTTCTGCATGACCTTAAATAAGAGTATACGTGATTATTGAAGAATGGTACAGAAATAATGATGATCAAGTAAATGATGGATCTTGATATTGCAACACCTTATCTAATCTTAGAAGTGCACTGGTGAGAATTTGAAAGTGCAACAGTGCCATCTAGCAAACATTTAAGTGCACAACACTTTCATTGTTTTATTTCCGTGTCATAGTCACAGTTAAGGGGAGGGGGTTATAGATTTGTGAATGAGTTCTGTTTTTTTGTATATTGCCCTTTGTAGGCAAAAAAGGTCTGTGTAGCTCTGGGTGCCAAACAATTCCACACTGTAATGTCTATTTACAAGAGCAGTGCATAGCAGCTAATTCAGTGACATTACCTAATGGGAATCTAATTGATCTCTGTCCTGAAATTTAGTTTATAAAAGTGAAGATATCAAGCCTTCTTCCATATCGAACCCACCAAGCACTGATGGGCACAAGTCCAACGTACCCAAAACCAACCGCAAAAGCGAAAATGACAAGGAGAAGGGAAAGTCACATCCCACCTCTAAATCTGTCCCCAAGCAGGAAACGGTAATGCATTACTCATTACGTCAGCTGTGAACACTGCAACTTTAAAGGAATTTAAAAAGTACAGTATTATACACAGTATTATACCCCTGTTGATGAATGAATATGTATTCTGCAGCATCAATATTACCAAGTGACCAAACTGATACTCTTCTATGGTAATATGTAATTATATCACCAATATTTATATGTTTGTGTGAGAGGTTTTATCAAAGTAAAATTAAATCCATAGAATAGTATGCATTCAGTTTATAATGTTGTGTGTTTAGTACAAAGAGATCATTTCATGTGAATGTGTGTTTTTCTAGAGCCTTGACCTGACAAAGCCAAACTGGACGCTGCGCGTAGTCACTGATGAGAACAAAAAAGATGCCATTGATGTAAAGAGGGACACAGAGAGAATAGAACAGATTAAAAGCAATAAAAAAGCCTGGGAAATGGTGGAGTCAGGACGCGCTGTTAAGGTAACCCACATTTTTAAAATAAAAAACATATAAGCAAAAAAACAAAGTGGAAAAAATGACCAGTTATCTTTTTCCATCTTTGCTCAAACGTACTCTACATATATTTATTTAATCTTTTTTTGCCGTCATTTTAGGCTTTACAGTCTCGCCTTGAATTCCTTGGCCAAGTCCAAAATAAAGAAAGTAACAGGGCTACATCAGAAGAAAACAAGGACTCTGGTATATTGCTAAACATAAACACATATTTGGATTTAGCCTCTTCTTGTGTCTTTTCATTTCATAGTTATTTCCCCATTTACAGATATTTCCAGATCTGTTCGAGATACTTGTCTGAGTCAATCCAAAGGAACATTGAGTCATCCCCAAACCTCCCAGTCTTGCTTAGACAACAGTCACCTCATTAGGTTTGTAACTGTTCTTACACTCTTTTTAAAAGCTTTTCACTCTCTCAAACAACGATAATTCACGTCCTGTCACTGAGAAAAAAGACATTATTGTAAAGGTCAGTAATAAGGCCACATCCAGTACTGGTAAAGGTAGTGTGTCTCTTAGTGTTTCTATTACAACATATTGATTCATAAATGTGCTCAGAGAACAAACATGGAAAGTGTGTGTTAGCATTTGACATTGTCAATGTTTTTAAAGGAAGTGTCCCTGCACAGATCTGCCAGAGTCTCCCATTACTCTCCCTTATGCCATCTCTCATTTTCTCACTCCATCTCTCCCTCTGTCCATCTCTCTTCAGGATAAATGAGATGATATTTGTGTCTGTTAATTAGAAAGCTATTTCAGGGCCCCTGTTACTCCAATGAGATGTGCCCCTCTTCCATCACCTCTTCATCCTCTCCTGCTGTGTGAGTGTGTCTGCTCACATGCCACTGTGCTCAGCGACTAATGGCTGCTGACACTGTGGCCTGCAATCTGAGTAAAGATTGCAGTCTGGGGAGTAGTATGTTAAAGGTGTCAGATCAGTCTGCAGTGAACTCCTCTCTCACAAAGGTGCACCATGCATGCCATTTTTATGGACGTTTTTACATGCTGCTACACAGGGTGACAGAAATGAAACAAGGACATTGTTTATTAAGCCATGCACCTGGTCTCCCTTTTCATTAAGGTTCATTAAGGTTAAATGTGCATTAACGTTTCAATGTTAATCAAATCTTCCCCGTGCTGGTTTCACAGGGCGACTCTGTGTCATTTTGTTCTGGTAAAGACATACGCTGAAGGACTAAATGGTTCACTCATTTTCAGCTAATACTCTTGATCTGGTCTTGTCTCTTCTGTGTCCACACACATAAATAGTGTGGAGGTTAGAAAATAAAAAGAGGAATGGAAGAGTATAGTGGGTATATCCAAAAGCAAACAGAATTCTCAGATATATATCACAATCCACAACTTGGAATATAAGATAAGGCCTGGGACCATGTGTTCATCATTTCTTCTTCCTATCTCGGATTTATCTTTTCCACATTTTCATTTTGTGTCCTGCCTATGTCAACACCCCCCATCTCTCCAACCGCGTGTGTAATGTACGATTCTCACACAGCTCTGCCTTATAGAATACTGTGTACGACAAGACAGCACTATATTTGTTCTGGAAGAAGTTTCACTATGCACTATAAATACATATTCTAATAATAAAAATTGTGAGCCAACGTTTATGATTATTCTTTCTGTTGAGATATCTCAACGGAAACAGACAGATAGCAACATGGAGTAAATGATGGTACATCATACATACTAACACAGTAAACACTTAAGCTTGTGTTTGCATCTAGACGCCAAGAGGATTTCCCAGAGCTAATGGATTCACAGAGAGAGGAGGTCAAGCAGAGACAGCGTTTTGAAAAGATTCAGACTTACCGGTTGGTCCGTGAAAATGTAGTGGAGCGCCATAAACAGCAGGTGTTCAAGCAAAGGGAGCTAATGAGGCTTCAGATGGAGTTGAATGACAATGTACAGGTCAGTGAGACAGAGACATGTATGCCTGAAATTCTATTTAGAAGATGTAGACAACCATAATGAGCTGTTTTCAAGTCAGTTGCCTCTCCTTGTGCTTGGAAACCTTGTTGAAACGTCCTATCTTTCTGCCTCTGTGTTGTCTCCAGGCAATGCACCAGCATTGTGAGAAGTTATTTGATGCCTGTGAAGCATTTATTAGCCATCAGATGGCAGCCACGAAAAAGGAGCAGGATGAAAATCTCGCTCTGGAGGAGGCCCAGCCAGCAGAACAAGAAGGAACAGCCCCCACCTCTGCTAACACTCAGCAGCCCAACAAACGTGCCAAGAGTGCTGGAAAAAAGAAATGATAGTCACTAGACTTAGTTCTGCCCAGTAACCCAACTGCTTAATCACTGATTTAATCACAGCATAGGTCCCTGTTCTTTGTTAAATAACACCAGACAAAAAAAGTTTTCACATTCAGATCTGCAGATATGTGATATTTTCCATTTTGACTTATTAGGAATCTTATTCACCAGCTACTCCAAACTGAAATTGGCTTAAAGTGTTTCATTTTCATGTTACTCAGTTTGACAAACATACTCAACGAATGTTTTTTCTCTGGCTAGTATTTTTGTAATGAAGCTTTGGTCTGTAGCTTTAATTCATTTACTTGTTTTGTGATTATATCAAATTAAAGACCATTATATTAAAGCTCCCCTCCTTTTCAAACATGGGCTGTGATCAGTGCTCAATGCAATGTGAGATCTGGACAATATTTCTTCTTTGTTTTGATATGCCTTAAACTTGATTTTAAGTCAACAACGCACAGAATGCCTGAAGTTGAATGCACCTCTTTTGAGAGCAGTTTCTTGAATTTATGGCTTTGTATTTCTTAAATCTAGTGAATTTGATATGGATAAGTGCTCTCTCCTTCATTTAGTATTTAGGGCGCATCCATTTCTCCATCCGAAAAATTCAGATGAGCAATGAGAAAGTAAATTGGAAATGAAAGGAAGATGGTGCCATCTAGTGGCTTTGGCCATTGATAAATTCCATTACCATGTCAGCGCTGTGCTGTTTTAAGGGAGACAATAATGAATTTTTCAATTTCTCTGCTGCTGCATGGGGAAATTATCATTACGTTCTTGGTGTTTATGCGTTGGAGTGTGCGGGTGTGTCGCACACGTGTATGTGCTCTGCAGGTTGCTGGACAAGAATAACGATGTCCCTGCTTGCAGATGCATCCTGCAATGTTCTGCTCCAAAGCTCTCGGTGGCGCCCTGAAAACTCACGGATTAGATATCCTTCTATGGAATGATTCCTACTTGTAAACATTTACTGGGAATATACATTAGATTATGTTTGAAGGGATACTCTGCCTTTGGCAAAACTTTAAGTGTGAGTTTTTTTGTTGTTTTTTTAAGTTGATTTCCTTCTACTGAGCAAGTGTCTTGCTGTGCTTGGCGTGTCTTTTCAATGGTTCACACCCCATCTACCCAACCACCATTTCTACCCTCGTGACTCATTTCTAGCCCCTTGACTACATGAGAAATTTAATTCTAAAAGCCTTGTTCCTGGCACAGAATGTTCCCACCGGCCCAGTTCTTTTGTACCTTTAAAAAAGGTTCCCTGGATTTCCCCTACACGAAAAAAAAACCTGCTCTTCTTCTTGTCAGTGAGTGTGGAATACAGGCTGTTGCTCTGCTTTGGCTGTTTGGACAGAGAGATCTCTTGACTTTCTCTAACTGGCAGCGATGCGTGTGTGTTACCAGGTAGTCTGTTTGCTAATTGGCAGCTGTTGGCGGATGGCTAGATGCAAATGTGTTGTGAGCAACGAGAACACAGAATTTGTGTGTGACCTTGAAAATAAGGTAACACACAGGGGGACCGTGGAGTGTCATAGTGTGTGTGATTCCCTCTATGAGATTTCCAAAAAGTAATGGGAGTATATTTGATATTTTCAATGAGTGGACCCCCAGAGGGATGATGAAATCAGCGGAACTTCATACACATTTGTCGAGTGCTGTGAACACTGTGATGGCTGTTTAATTCACCCTTCATTTTGCATGATTCAAGAATGCTTTAATCAATTCGCTTGCTGCTATTTGTGAATGACAAGAGGAATTTGAAATTAAAGAACAGTCTGGTATTAATTTTTGCTAATAGATTGGTCATATATATTCTCACTGTATTTTTGCAGCATACGTAATACATAATAATAATCCCTTTTCCAAAATAGTTGGATTGTTGGTCAAAATGTGAGTGAAATCTGAAGGCAATAAAATGATTAAGCAATAGAACAAATGTTGAAAGTGAGACAATTTATTTTTATGTCATTTTGATTTTACTTTTGAACCTTTCCCTATCTTACATAGTGTCAGCTTGTCGACCTGTTTTGTCGTTCCACTTTAACTCATCTGCAGTTCCAGCCAAATCACATTCTCAGAAGGTCATCGACCTTTCTTGACTTTTTTGGGGGTATTTTACAGCTGTATAAAAAGGCCGGACAAACACAGCAAGAGGGATAAAGATTCCCAGCTGGAGTCATCACAGCAACACGGGTACATCCTTACATAATGCGTCTTAAGCATTCAGCCATCAGACACCCTGCCGAGGCATAAGAGAACAAAACCTCCTCATCAGTGTCAAACCTGGTGTGACCCTTGTGAGTCACCGTATGCATTAACCATTGTGTGGTTGGTTTTAGTTGAATGTAATGAAGCAGAACAAAGCGTCTGCAGCTGTGTTGGAGGCTCTATGAAGGTGCTTGCAGCTGAATGCTGATGTCAGCATCTCTGTCAGAAAGTTAATGTACTCACCAACACAGGTGAAGGTTTTATTAAGAGTAGGGGCGCACTTAACACGGGAGCAATCCTCCTTCAGGGATTATAGGTTTTCTTGTACTTACTGCCAATATCTTTCAATTAAAATTTCCATAAATATGAGAAACACTTTTATGCCAATCAACTACTCTTGTGCATTTGGCTTTTATCAAATAATTGGTGGATGGTAAAGAGATACTAGTGGACTGGGGCCAGGCTGGATTTCAACCCAGCCCTTCCTGGAGGTGCTACGGACTCAGCTTTTATTACGTGTGCATGCTCAATGTGATGAGCTACATGGAAGCCAGGATACCCAGTTCCTCGTAAAATATGTTGCTAGTTAGCCGTCTAAATTATCTACAAGGGCAGCAGGCAGCAAATTATAGACGATGTTCGTGGCACACACCTAATTAATGTTAGTAAGTTGGCAATTAATGCGCGGAGTGAAGCGCAGTGGTGGGCTGACTGTGCTCATTAGAAATTTCATGTTCATAATAATGAGCAGAATTTCTCTGATTTAGTTCTTTATGATGAAGAACTGAACACGATCATATGCAGTTTAATACTCTTAAATCTGCCCACACTTTCAAGCAGTATGATGATGCGCTGCAAGCCTCGGCTTTTTGACATTTTTGTTTGTTTTTAGAGAAAACTGGGTAGCTATGCAGGGAACATGTCAACAATGCAACCTCATTTGCTCAGAAATTGAATCTGCTCTTCATAGCTAAAGCCATACTGATCACGTGAAAATAGAAGACCTAAAAAAAAATGATGCCCACCTCAAAGTAGCTCTGTAAGAGGGTGAAAGAATATTTAAAGTTTGACAGTTTCATCCTCTCAGGATCACATTTACATAATGTCATGACAAAGACGGAAAAAGCCAGCTCTGACTTCAGAAGGAACCTGAAATGGTAAATCAGCCAGTTTTCATGATTTCTTAAATGTTCTCTCGTTGTAATGCGGCATGCGTTTTTGTTGCTGCAGCCTGCACCACGCTTTTCACGTGTAGCCATTTTATTCATTCACGAGTTTTCTGTCTTTGACAAACAATAGGAAGGTGTACACTTATTTTTTTTATTCAGTCCTGATTCTTTTTTGTGTGCAAAGAATATGCAGTGTCCTTCAATTCTCCCTCTCGGCTGATTTTGCCTTCACCCTTCTTGGACACACACATGTACTTCTCTATGCATAACTGAGCAGATACAAACACAAATGCTCAAATCTGCACTTGCAGGTGACATTGGATGGATGCAGTTTCAATTGGTATATTGACTCAATGGTCTGCAACATTGTCTCTTTGCTGCTGCTCTTCCCTCCTGAGGGGGAATTTCTCCAGAGGTCCATCCCCTGAACTTGACAGGCTGATAAAAGAAAGGGAAACGAGGCTTAGACAGAAAGAAGCCTGTGCTGTCAGGGCTGAGACTCGGCTGAGACAACAGCGAGCAAAGGGCTGAGCCTTAATGTTGTCAGGATGATAACAATGAAGGGAAAAAGGTGAGGGTTAAGAGATTAATGCCAAACCTTTGCCGTGGTAATCTAAGGGCCCTCATAATATTCTCTCTCTCTCTCTTTGTCACTTTCACAAATGTGCTTGTGTGACTTCAGAAGACATAAAGTTATTTTTTAAAGACTTTCTGTAGCTGGGGCAGTAACCACCACAAAGAGAATACTAACTATTAGACAAAGTTTTACCATAAAACATAACTTCAGTTTAATATTTCTGATGAACATTTGCTTTTTCTGTCCTCACTATGAAGAAAAAGAAATCCCCACAGCACACTATTCACAAGCACAAACATACTCTGAATTGATATAATGCATTTCCAAGATGCCCTACCCAAACAATAATAATCATCTTAACCAGAACATTTATTCTAACTTAATTATAGCGTTAAAAGCTAATCTTGACCTAAAAAAACAAATCAGACATTTTGAGAGGGTGTGAAAAACAAATAATGGCAATTTGAATTTCTCAAACTCTTAGGAACAACCCCACACTTCCAATTTTTATGCGTCAAAGGAATGGAGACTTTAAAACGAGGTCATCACAGGAGAAACATTTTTCTTATTATTAGAGACCTCTCGAGAGAATTCCCAGAAGAAAAAAAACACCTGTTTGTAGCTAACCTGATAAGTACATATTATCCTCACTCTTATGTATTTCACTTATCGGTGTCTGTCAGGTCCTCCCTCAACTGCCAGCTAATAGAAGCTCAGCGGAGTCTATTTCTATTTGAAGGTCAGACCGTGTCAATATTTGAGCAAGGCTTAGAACTTCATGTTGGGGCAAATTTCTGAATTGACTGTGGGTCCAGCTCTGTGTACACTTAAAGATTTGACAGTGACAGCAGAGGAAGGCAAGACAAAAATGCTGGGTAAAAGCTAAGGTCGACATTTACACAGGAGCAGATAAAGGGATTGTGTGTGTATGTGTGTGTGTGTACGCATTAAAGAAGGCGTGCCTGCGAAATGATGAAACAAATTATGAAATTTCATCTGAACAAAGAAAAAATGTTTGATTCCTTTGCCGGTAACTGTTCCATCTCTGACTGCACACATAGCCAGCACAGCACACGGCAGAATTCATTGCCATCATACATTTTGACCATAGATGTTATTGGGCATCTTTACAAAGACTGGCATGCACCTTATGGCACTGTGCTCACCGCTTTACCTCCAGCTGGCCTACGTACAGACAGAGATAGAAACATGACAAAAAAGAAGGACTGACAGGTTTTTCCAGGGCATGCGCAGTTGGTACCTCGAGGAGGTCATGGCAACTGCCTCATGTGAGTCATGTATGCTTGAGCATAGTGATTACGTTCAGTTGTGGGAGGAAAATGCGTTTGCTGTGGCACAAAAGCAACTGACGTCTGCTTGTGCAAAACCCATCAGGAAATGACTCACATTAAGCAGCGACGCTTAAAACTAATTAAGGATGCTGACATCTGCACTAATATCAAACTTTCTGCAAACGTCTAAGCCTGAGTGGCTGAATTTGTTTTCAGACGGTGAATGTGACCGATGACAGATTCTCTGTGTGCATGACAGTGATGTGTTGACAATGATATTTTCAATTAAACTGGAATCCCGACATATCACCTACAAATGAAAAATGCACACGTGGATTTTTCCTGAAATTGAAAAATAGATGCCTCCAGGTGGATTCCAACTGGATGAGAAAATAGTATATTGTTGATAAAAACAAGTGTCTGTTTGTAATGTTTGTATGTGGAACTGAATTCAGGGAGGCAGAGGGTTTTGCATCAATAAATTCTAGAAAAAAAAAAAAAAGCAGTTACAGATGGACTAGGAATGGATTAAAAACATTGTTTGGGTTTCAGACTAGAAAGAGCAGTGGCATGAATGAAGAGATGGACAGGGCAGATCCCCTGGAGTCAGGACGCAGCGGTGAATGAGAAAGGCTGCGAAGTGAGAGAGACATCTGAAGAGGCCCTCTGGGAGTCAGCCGGGAGGGAAAAGAAGAATTTGAACGAGTGGGGTCAAACTGAGAGACTGATGTTACTCTTTCTTTCAGTTTTTTAAACTTTTCCCATCACTTCTTTGTTTACCTGAGAGTAATCCCATGTACATGATGTAAAGGCACTTATCTTCTTTACTGCAACACCAATCACACATCTATTGATATCCCAGCTCATATGTGGATGAGGTATATTTTGTAGATGACTAGGTGGAAGGATACAAACAAACTCCTAAAATAGCATGACAGTGGCTGCTGGAATCAGTACTTAATTACCTGGTGTCGGAGATGATTGTATCATCCAGAATTGCAGGCTCAGTTTGCACGGCATAGCCGGGAGGTGTCAGGTTGCCAATAAAATAGAATTCTAAGTTTCATCCTACTTTATTGCATTGTGCAATAGCCTTTGCCAATCACCAGCGATAATTGCTCAGTTTAATTTACCATCAGAGGCAACAGGATGAGAGGAGACTGCTGGAGGACGGCTCTCCATCATTCAGCTGAAGTCTTTGAGGAGTTCAATTTCCTTCAGAATGGGCCTTCAGTGGCTGTGTTTAGCTTTTGCATTTCCTATCTATATAACACATCCTGACAGACTTTCACTTCTAATATGTGGATAAAGGTGGTTCTACATGTGTTGCCTCACACCATTTAACTAGAAAGAGCTGTTCCTTCTGAATAGCTGTTAGAATTCTGATCTGCTGAATTATCTGAAATAAAATACACTGTTGAAAATCATATACTGTATGGAAACATGAGAAAGTGAAAAATGAAACATAAAGAAACTCAACCGTTATCAAGCATTCAGATTTGAGGTTCAGTTATTGTTTGCATTTGCAATGAGAATAATAATAGGGGACACAATTTTGCCCAGCAATTGTTCGTGCAGTCCAAGACCATTTGCCCTAGTATAACTGATGTGGATTGTGACATTTTTTAGATCCCTGCACAACAAAATACCTTAACTCCTGGTGACCTTCAGTCGGCTGTGTTGAACTCCTCCTCCTGCTCCTTCAAAGGACTGTGACCAACAGTTCCCTCACTTGTTCCTCCTCATCAACCGCTTTCTCAACCCACTAAGTCAGTGACGCTGAACTGAGGCCAGAGTGTGTTTCACCTCTCATGTCTTTTCAGTCTCCACATGACTGCTTCAAATCAATTTAATTTTGGCGCAGCTTCTCTCTAAGAATCTGTCTTCTCAGATTTTCTGTGTCATTGCAATGACAACAGTGGCAGTGCCCTTTCCTTTAATAGTGGAATCCATCTGCTTTAGCGTGTGTGTGTGTGTGTGTGTGTGTGTGTGTGTGTTTGTTGATGGCCAGCTTATCGCCTTGCCTGATTATTGGCAACCAGCTGTGCTGCCCCGGGCACATACAAGATGACATGTCATATCCATCCCCTAAGCTGTTTACTCAAACATAGCTGTTCTCTCTCTCTCTCTCTCTCTCTCACACACACACACACACACACTATTTCAAGATTTTGCATTTCTGGGTTGTTGAGGATGCATGACCTTTTGACCTCAAGACAACTTATCCAAGTGTTTTCCCAGGAACAACTAAATTTCTGTTTTTTGTTATCTCTAGTGTCCTGATTAGGAGCTGTGTGAACTTAATGAGAGCTTTACAGTGTTTTCAATAGCTCCTCCCCCACCTAGTCATCTTTTTTATCCCCCCCATCAATATTCATAAGCTCCCCTGAAACCATGAGGACTGCTGGTGTATGGAGGGTGAAGGAGACGCGTTTCTTAGCTTTGTTTCCCGCTTTACGCAACATGTTTACAGTACATGCATGTTTGACATTGAAAGCATCCTCCTGTTTAGGCAAGCAAGCGTTCCCGCAAGGGTAATGGCTCATTAGCTGCTGCAGATGTGTGTTCTGCGCGTGTGTGCTTGTGCTTGCATGTTTTCCATGCATAATTTTGCCATCTCGGTATGTTTCCCTTTTGCTCTCCAGCTGTTTTGTGAGTGTGCCATCCATGTGACAAAACAGCTCGCACAAGTGTTTATTCCTGCTCCTTCTGATCACCATCCAGAAACACCATGTGACTTTGGCTCTCTGATAATGTGCAACCTCACACTACGCTGAGGACACGGTGGCTGAATGCTGGAGGGACGCCGGGGGTCGTGAATGTTAAACTCAGGTGTGCTACGGTGCACTTGATTAACTGCAGCTGTCAGCGAGGGCGGAGGGTCCCGTCCCTCCAGTCCCTCTGCATGGCAGGTAGACACCCGATTCTTTCCAACACGATGTTGTCCCCCACGTCCTCCCTTGTTTTTTCGCTCTCTCCAGACAGCACAGGGACTTTGTTGCCAGAGGGGGCAAAGAGGGGCTTACAGTGATGCTGAGTGCTGAGGCTGGACAGCCTACCGCTGCTGATGGATGGATCAGCTGTGGATGTATGGGAGTCTGACAAGGTCCGTCCCCTTTAAGATCGAAAGGCAATATCTTTTCCTCTGGGATTTTGTGCAGATAAAAGGCACGTATGTTGCACTTATGTGCGTTGTGACAGCCTTTACCAATCTGCAAATGGTCTGGACCTGTTGTATGTTCATCTAACAGCAGAGCCTTTGCTGTAGGACATATAATAAGATGCATGAGGCAGGCCATGCATATTTATGATTTTCATGCAAAAAAGCTGTGTAATATATGCACAGTTGCAAAGGTAAGTTGTGTTTTTTTTATGTCACACTTCAGTCCACACTTCACCCTCTGCATTGCCAGCATGTACTCAAAAAAAACAAACAAAAAAAAAATCTCATGAAATATTCATATTTGATTCTGCACTGATTTATTCGATCCACATTGGCTAAAACAGTGATCCCCACTGGGTTTTTCACTCATCAGGGAAGGCTGACCACCAGACAAATTTTGAGTTGCTAAATGCAGTCAGTCCTAGTTCTAAATGTTTTGGTTCATCAATCCACCCAGGCCTCAATTTGCATAATTCTTAAGCTTGTTGTCTTGATTGATGAAGCCCCAAAAATGTGCTACAGAAGCTTGCTTATGTTAGCTGAAGCAATCTGTCAGCATGAGTACAAACATTAAAATATTCATTCCTCATTGCAGTTTTAGTGGGAAAGGACAGGGACCTGAAACATTTACTGGACATCAACTGTATTTAAAACGAGAGTTACGTATGTAACTACGGTTCTATGAATCCCGGATGACCGCCAGAGGGCGGTGCTGAAAGCACTGAATGAATGTTCCCTTCGCGCATGCGCCGTTCGAGCAATAATATCAACAGAGTCACACCTGTGACATATCGGATGATCAATCAGAGGCTATATAGCATGACATCATCCGAGGCTCTGTTCCTACAGAATCTTCTCGCGAAATGCAAGGATTCTGAGTGACAGAGAATCTCTGGCGGTCATCCGGGATTCATAGAACCGTAGTTACATACGTAACTCTCGTTCTATTTCATCCCTACTGACCGCCAGAGGGCGGTGCTGAAAGCACTGAATGACTAGTACCAGCGATGTCACAAGGAATCCCGAGCACATACCTCACGGAGAAGGCCCAAAAGACCCTTGTAATAGTACCTCGCCCAGAGGATGAGAGGAGGCCACATTCACACTGTAAAATCTGGTGAATGTGCTTGGAGAAGCCCATGATGCAGCAGCACATATAGCTTCCAGGGGAACCCCTCTTAAGGCTGCCCAAGAAGTGGAAACGCTCCTGGTAGAGTGTGCCCTCACGCCGACCGGCAGGGGTCGGTGCCCTGCAGCGTAGGCATGGCAGATTACATCCACAATCCAATGGGAGAGACGCTGTTTGGACAGAGGACAGCCTAACCTGGAGCCCCCATAACACAAGAACAGCTGGTCTGAGCGCCGTATACCAGCAGTGGCTGCAATATAGGCCTCCAGAGCCCGCACAGGGCACAGTAACTCAGAACTATCACCGACGTCTCCTGATGTAGGCTGAAAACGCGCCAATCTCAATGGTTGGTTACAGTGAAAATGAGAAAACACTTTAGGAATAAACGCCGGGTTTGGCCACAAGGTAACACCAGAGCCATCTGAACTCCATCTGAGACAAGATGGGCTGACAGAAAGGGCATGTAGCTCACTGACCCTCTTAGCTGAGACAATAGCCAACAAAAAGGCGGTCTTACATGACAACCACTTGAGGTCCGCCTGAACCAAAGGCTCAAATGGAGGGCGGCACAGAGAACTGAGGACCAAAGACAGGTCCCAGACTGGTGCTCGCGGAACCATTGGCAGGCGCAGTCGACGAGCACCACGCAGAAAAAGAGAAACCAGCCTATGGCTCCCGACTGTACCGCCATCAATGTCAACATGACTAGATGAGATAGCCGCCACATATACCTTAAGCGTCGAAGGAGAGCGGCCTTTATCAAAAAGAGACTGAAGAAACTCCAAAATCGTGGGCACCGCACAGGTGACCGGATCATCATTACGGGCAAAACACCACTGGGAAAACAGACGCCATCTGTTTTCATATTGCTGACGAGTGGAGAGTGCCCTGGCACTCAAAATAGTGTGCCTGATGGAACCTGAATATCCAGTTAGCTGCTGTTCGAGCCTCCCAGTGGCCACACCCACAGTCGGAGGCGATGAGGATCCGGATGCCATATCTGGCCCCCCAACTGAGATAGCAAGTCCCACCGGGCTGGAAGACACCATGGGACCCCGTGACACAGATTCCATAGAAGTGGAAACCATGGCCGTGCTGGCCAATACGGAGCTACCAGCAACATCCTGTGGCCCTCCTCGAGAACCCTCTGAAGAGTTGGCCAAATCAGGGAAAGGGGTGGAAAGGCATATAGAAGGACCCTGGGCCAAGGATGGGCCAAGGCGTCCTGGCCCAGTGCACCCGCGGCCCCTGTAAGGGAAAACCATAGAGGACAGTGAGTCGACTCCTCTGTGGCGAACAGGTCTACCTCCGCCTGACCGAAAAGGTCCCAGATCAGGCCGACCACGTCGCTGTGGAGGGACCACTCTCCCGGAGCCGGTGCTCGCCGGGAAAGGGAGTCTGCCACCCCGTTGCACAGACCTGGCAAGTACACCGCCCGCAGGGTGCATAGGTGAACAGACGCCCAGTTCAGGAGGTCCCGGGACTCCTGAAGAAGCCGAGCTGACCTGGTGCCACCCTGGTGGTTGATGTGGTAGACAACAGAGGTGTTGTCCGATCGAATCAGGACATGTCTCCCCTCCAAGTGGGGCAAAAAGTGCCTGAGGGCC
>JABUIW010000152.1:7173058-7207373 GCA_013363375.1 Menidia beryllina | reverse complement strand
TTGGGTTGACTTCTACCCAGAGAAAGGCCTTTAATATGGCGAATCTCCCTTGCAAGCACACAGATTCAAACGGGGTTGACAAGACGAGGGGTGCAGCGGAAAAGCCTGGGACAGGGGCCTCGGTGTGTTTGCTCGTCTGTCTCCACGCAGACACTCACACCGCCGCAGCATCCCAGCATCACCAGGTGCAGTGGAGCCAAACCCCGCTCTGTGTGTGTGTGTGCGCGCTACAGAGAGGAGGAGGAGGGAGGAGGCGTTTTTCGCTGGGTGCAGATGAAACGAGGAGAGGGAGCGAGTGGCTTGGCAAGGTGGCGGGATTTGTGTTGAAACCTCCGTTCTGTCAGACATGCGCAAGAGCGTCAGCAGCAGCAGCAGCAGCATATCCACCACCACCACCTCCTCCACCACAACCACCGCCGCGCTGCGTTTCCGCCTTGGCTGAGCGGCGCGCACAGCAGAGAGGAGAGAGGGGAGGGGAGGGGAAAGCCGAGACGCAGAGTAAAGGAGCACAGCGTGCACGGACTCCGAGCAAATTACACCAACATCCCAGCCTCCTGCCTCCACATTTCCTTCCCACGTCAAGAGGCGACCCGCGCGGTGCGCTCCCGAGCCTTAAATATGGACACCGCGCTTAAGAAAAAGCACTAAAAATGTGAGGCTCACGGGGGGGGGGGAATTAGAGTAGACAGAAAGCGCACCCGCGTGTGTGTGTCTGTGTGTGCGCGCACGAGAAAAGAAAGTGGCTGCCTCCCTCAACCTCTTGCAGGTGATTTCAATTTTGTGTTCTGCAGTCTGAAAATGAAGAAGTTCAACATCAGGAAGGTGCTGGACGGCTTGAAAGAAGCGTCCTCCTCCACGCCGTCTGTCCAAGTGGGGCCACAGGAGAACCATCTGATCCAGGAGACCCTCCAGTCCGATCATTTCCAGCTCTGCAAGGTGGGTGAGACTGGTGATTTTGATCAGGATTTGGGCTGCCTCTGCGTTCAGTGGTTACATTAATCCTCCCCTGCGGGCATTAAGAAAAAAAAAGAAAAAGATTAATGGCAGTTTGTGCTGGGCTCATCCCATTTCAGGACACAGGAGATGCAAGTGAGTTATACAAACGTGAAATAGCAAAGCATGTAGCTCTTATATTATTGTGAACAGTCTTCAGATGATTTTTACATGTGTAACATTCAGAAAGACATTCGTTGGAGCGTTTTGTGCTTCCATGCAAAAGCCTAATGCGCATATTTTGTTGCAAGATCGTTCTGGAAAAAATTACATTGGATATTTGCATTCTATGCTTCTTCTTTTTTTAAATCATCAATTACATTTGTGACACGCGTTAGAACACTCCGTGCAAAATCATAGTTTGCTGTTTGTGCGCATGGCATGAGCTGTCATATCGAGGGGTTGGGCTGAACTGATCTCTTCTTGCATAATCTGCTGGGTTTGGATTAACCAAACGGTGGTTTGTGGTGTACATACGTGTGAATGGCTGTGTATTCCCCTCACTCCCTGATTTATGTTAACCATTTCCCCCCATGTATCCCACCACTGCGCACGTACAACTCTGCTCTGTCCCCATCAGTCCCACACATGTTGGAAGCCCACTGCTTTATCCGCTGTATCATCATCAGTCCTGTGGAGACCGATGCTGACTGACATGAATGGGGGTCTGTTTGGGTTGGAAATGAAAAAAGTGTACCATCTTCTTTCTAAATTGGCCACAAGAACAATGGATGGGATGATTTAACACTCCTGTAATTTTCAGGCTGTGCAGGGTACTCCTTATCCCATTGTAATTTAATTCCGCATTTCCCCAGTTGTCCTCCAATGATAAGGTGTAGAATTTAAAGAGACCACACTGTGTGTTTGCTCTTGATTTTTTTCCCCCCACATATTTAACCCGAATAGCTGTTCTAGGTTTGATGATGGGTTCCGTTTTTAAAAATGTTTTGATTAATTTGAACTTTGATTGCCATTAGATATTCAATAAATGTAGATCTTAAGTAGTTGTCTTTCTGAGAGAGCTCAGCAGTCAAAACATTCCCGTTTCTTTAGCCATCTTAGTGTATTTCCATTGACAAAATACAACATACTTTGGACGGATTGGCTGCCGATTGCTGCTGGAATTAGTTGAATCTTTTCTTTTGCTCAAGAGTTTTAATCACTGAATGTGTTGCTCAGCCTGAATGGAGTGTGGATCAACATTTTTTTGGATTAATGAATCAGAGTGCCTGTAGTAATGATAATTATATAATCTAGAGTCACATCGATGGACATTCCTCATGGTCTTTAATAACAAACGGCACAAAGACTGCAGTGAAACGAGCGTGGCCGCTGCCAGACATCTGAATGAAGTTTCTTTGAACAAGACTTCACACAGCCTCCTGCACCTTGACTGTCTGCCTGGACAACAACTGTCTGTAATGTTTCTCTGCAAGGAAAGCAGGTGTCTCTGCTTCTCTGAGTGCTCCTTATGTAATCTGCTTTAGCCCTCTGCCACTAAGCAAACAAATCCAGCCGTTCACCAACAGCAGTCTGGTGCCATAAAACTACAGTTGCACAATATAAAGAGCCAGGAGGACCGTCCAGTGTCATAGAGGTATTCAGAGGGCCCTGCAACAACTCAGGCACAAAGCTCCACATTAATGTACTTTATTTTCAGACTTCAGTGTAATCACGACTTCATGTGGGAGGCAGAGAGAGAAGGGAAAACAACATAAAAAGACAGAAATGAGAGAACAAATCTCAAAATAGGCTTGTGATTATAAAAGGATTCTAAATATCAGCCTATCATGAAGAACGGGGTGCCCATGCAAAGGAAAAGCTAATTTTTAAAAGGAAAAAAAAAACATGAGTTCCTTTCTATCATTTTCTCACGTCTTCACAATTTCAAGCTTCATATTTCAGTTTCATAACAGCTTAAACATCCATCTGGGCCATTTGTTTACCAAAAACAGGTGTGTGACATCCTCCGACAAAACAACACCTTTGCTGTGAAATGCATATTAATATTCTCTCTTATGAATTCTCCCTTTTTCCCTTTCCAATATCTCATTATATTACATCAGACCGTTCGTCATGGCTTCCCCTATCAACCGTCATCCATGGCTTTTGACCCAGTCCAGAAGATACTGGCCATCGGCACCCAGAGTGGAGCTCTCAGATTGTATCCTTTCATTTTGCATTGAGCTGCTGGAGGCAGCTGTGGCCTGTAGCGGCTCTTTTGGGTTGCAACATCCCCGAGAGGAAGGAGACAGGTAAGTGAACAGATGTCTGAGCTGCTATAGCTGGATGCTCATTTAAGTTGGTAGAGTTTCAGTGTATTTTTAGGCCGCGCTGAGGTTTGGGTTATCTGTGCCCCGGACTGTCAGCTTTTGAGCCGCCAGCATCAGGTAAAAAAAAACAAAAACAACAACAGCCAAAAAAATCATATTTCCAACTATCAGTTAGTATCTCATGGTAAAATAACGGATAAAATAGGCCTAGAGTTAGAGTAACTCTGAAGCTGCTGAAAACCCCATCCTAGCTGCTTTTACTGACATAACAGCCTCCTCCAATGAGGAAGAATGTTGAAGAATGCGTCGCAGTTCGTATATAAGTGGCTGCTCGTGTCGGGGTGTCTTGCAATATGAGGACATTTACTAAAACAGAGACAACAGCTTGCTGTAAAAATGACACCACAGGGAGTCATATAGCTTCAAATAACGCCTGCGAGCTTGCCAGTGTGAGGATGCCTTTACAGGTCCTCTATGTGTTCTTCTGCCTGTCCAACAACCTTTGCCAGCTCATTACAGTGAGATGAAGAGCTGTCCCTCTTTCCCACCTGCTGGCAGCTATGCTTGTGACTCAGTTTTGTTCACCTTTCCTGGCATTCATACAGGCTCAAGAACCATTCTCTCTGGCTACTTTAAAAAATGAAAATAGGAAATGGTGGACAGCCTGTGTACCTTTTTATGTGGGTTCTCAGACTGAGTCAGACAGCTGACCGGCTATTGTACTTATGATTGACATGTCTAGAGGTTTACTGATTTGACACATAAAGGGACTTGAGAGAAGTATGTTATACCATGAGACGTATTAGCTGTGAGGAGATGAAATTCCTTTTTCAGGTAGAATCTCCATGCTTGGGCTTTTACAGGAGGTTGCACGTAGGCTTAATGGGGCTTATCTCTTTTTGCCGGTGCATTCCTCCACAGAGTGAGAAAAAGCTGCAGCTTCAACATCTGTCACCATCAGCTTGGAGATCAAAATGCACCAAACCTGAGGTTATTCTGAGTTATTTTCCCGTAGGCTTAAAAGTATTTACTGTGAAACTGAATAAACGGCGGAATCCCTGATGTGTTTGAATGATGTGGATCAGAGTCTTATCAGAGTCAGGAGGAGGTGAATTGGGATTCATATATCTGTTCCCGGATGCTGGTTCTCATCCTCTGTTATTGTGCTGTTTAGTCAGCCTGACTCTTTAACTGATGCCAGTGATACCGCTGTGGCCCAGATGAATGGGAGATTTCATGACTCATTATGTTTTTTTTTTGTTTCTGCAGTGCTTTCAGTGCATTTCAGTGAACATTTTGGCTGCCGCAGGTCTTGTATAAGGTGTCCTGGGATTCCTGTGCGGGTACAAGTCCTCATTATTGTTATTATCATTATTGCAGATAGTGGCTTTTCACGGCTAAAGATGTCTGAACATGTTTGTTTGTTTGCCTGGTTGGCCTGCCAGGACATTTGGCTTTTTGCTTGCTCACATAGGGGAATTGCAGGAAGTGGCAGATCAAGGGCCTCACTCTGGCAGCATGGCACAGGACTAAACATTACAAGGAGAAATGGAACCTGTCGTTGTGTGCACCCTCTGAGGAGATGCCTGATCCCTCAAGCCATAAAGCCAGTCACTTGAGTTACCCCCTAAAACTGTCCCATGTTTGATCCTCACTTCTGCCTCTGCCTTCTCTATCCAGCTGGGATGATGACAGTGTCCCTTTGGTGCTGTCTGGAGGAGGAAAAGGGAGGAACAGAGACCGTGGTTGGCTGAAGAGCACAGGCGAATAGATAAGTGAGAGCAGGGACGAGGAATAAGATGGGAAAAGCTGGGGGAGGCAGGCTATCCTTTTTTAATTTATTTTTTTATTTTTTCCAAGATCTAATGGCCAAGAATAGAATCCTTTATTGATCTGTGTGTGGTAATGTACTGAGTCAGATATGCCCAGGAGCACACGCACACACACTCGATTGTTTTCTGCACAATATCTCAGCAGTGAAATGAAGTCATGAACATTTAGAAAGCAGGGTTTGCTGCACAAGCAGTCACCTTATATCAACTGTGTGTTGGACTTGCTGCATAGTTTTTACTGGATAAGGAAGACGGCTCTGCCCCTGACTGCTGCATAACGTGTTTTCTGTATTAACCTATGGTCCTAAAACGTCAAAGGCGACTTAGCTTTTTTGTTTGATTTCATGACCAGACAGCTTGAAAATGTTTGCATTAATGTCACATGATACCAGACACTCCTGTCATTTGTTTTCATTTAGTCTCATGCTTTGACACAGCAAGACTAAAAACAGCATTTTCTAAAGCCTTTGACCCTCAGCCAGCAGCCAGCTAGCTAGCTATGCTATTGTTTGCATATTTGTGCGTTTGCTTGGTGGACTGAAAATGTGCACGAGCGTAACAATCTTTGCAATTCACCTCTTTATTGGTGGTGGCCAAAAGAAATGGCAGCACCATAACTCATAGACTCCCAGCGAGCCAACAAGAGGAAGATCAATAGATCAAATTGTCAGTTTGTGCTCTGCCAGATTATCTCATCGACAGACGCAAGACATCATAGCACTCACACATCCAAATGTGGGCACACACACACACACACACACACACAAACACAAACAGAGGTATTATTTCAGTCTAGACATTCGGGGGTGGCAGTTGATACACACTTTTGTGCATGCACACATGCACACACACAACAATGGATCAGTTAAGTGAATAATAATGAAAATGGGCGCAGATATTGTTTACATAATGACATGCTTAAAAGAGTTTACACTTGCACACACACGCTGGGGAGCGTGTGTCGGCACACAAGTGGCAGCGTTGCACACGCTTTGCAGTAACTCCCTGGGCGGACAGTGGTCCTGTGCAGCTTCTGGCCTTAGCACAGATTGGCTGTGACATATCTTCATCATTAATCTTCCCTCTGATTCATTCAGTATCTGTGCTGCTGTTGGAGCTTTTCCTGCAGTTGCTGGGAAACTTCACTCAGCCATGAGCTGTCCCTGGACCTCTGAATGGGAACAACGTTAAGTGGATGTTAAAACTGAAACTGTTGCCCACAAAAAGCATGCAGACAAGAACATCTTAAGAGAGCTTCACCGTGTTGATGGTGAATAGGTTAATGATGAATGGGTTAAGTATTTTGGAATCCATTTAAAATAATTGCCACTGACAAGAAGCTGCTAAGATTCTTTGTTTTCCTTCTTTTTTTCTATAATGATAATAACAAAGAATGACATGACTGAGAGCATAATTTTAAAAGACATAGCAAGTTAATCTCAAAATATGTATATTTTTTCTTTCTTTCTCAATCTGCTTTGTTGTAGCTTTGATCTAGCATTTTTCTCATTTGTATTCTCAGCTTCAAGTTAATTCTTCTCAATGCCATACTATGAAAATGATCAGATACAGCACTGTGTGCCTGTGATTGTGTTGAGTTATGCAATGTGGCTGGAGGATGGAACATTAGGACTACGCTGACTTAAACAGCTTCTGCCGTTGTTTTCCATGTCCATGAAGTATACGTGAATGAGTTTTATGAAGTATAAAGACATATGAAAAAAATAGCTTCACCCAAAAAGAGCGATTATTCTTTCATCCCATTTGACCCACTGTGACATTTTATCCAAAGATGTTAAAAGAGCTAGAGAATAGCTTGAAATGAAGCCATCTTATTAGATACAATGAGGACATTTAAAAAGTGAGGAAGCCTGCCAGGATGTGCTGGTGGGGTTGGAGGAGTTACATTTTCTCTGCCAGATGGTATTGTGAAAAATGTTTCAAAGTAAAGATCATTGTAAGCTCACCCTGCGAGCTTCCAAGATTTGGCTTTCATGTCAGTTCAGTGCACATCAGCTTTGCACCAGTAATGGAACAAAGGATGTGAGCGTCTGTGCCTGTGTACTGCAGCGAAGTACTGTTAATCAAAGCCCCCTTTTGTACCAGGTTTCATTATTTGTGTGCTCCAAGGGCTCTGAGCATCTCCTGTTTTGTTGATTCTTAGAGATGGAAAACAAATTTTGCTGCATCAGTTTCACAGCATTGCAGCTGCTTTCTTCCTCCGTTCAGTACTTTTTCCTTCTGTGTTGACAGTCCCCAAATGCAGGGTTCAGAGCTACTAAAATTGTGCACTCATGTTGTTTCTCCCCTATTTTATTTACATAATGTTGTATATTAACTTGCCAGAGATGATAAATGTTTAGTGTTTTAAATGCAACAGAAAGCCATATTTATTTAACATAGTCTGGGATGATGACACATGTTAGCTAACAGAAACAAATATTTTATGAAGAGAATTAATTGAATTTTCTTCTATTTAAAATGTTTGCCCAGAGGAAAAATGCCCAACACTAAATATTAAAAAATGACCCAGACAGACAAGTGCTGCCTATATTTATTAAATAGGCAATGGTGGGACGGGCAATTGTGTAATTCCTGTGTTTGTATTTGAATTTTTTTTTGGCCTTGTGTTGCTGTACTCAGATCATCGAATCCCAGTTTAACAACAGGCTAACATGGAGACAGCTGCAGGTCCTCTTTTTATCTTGCTGGCCAGCTAGCAGTTGCCTGGTTGTTTTTTTAAATGTCTTTTTACAGGATGGTGGTGGTATCATATTATAAACAGCCAATGTTCTTTTAGAAAGTGATGTGTGGAATTTTGTTTTTGACTAGCCTCGAGATTTAACTGTGCATAGGTTTTATTTAATCTATGCTGTCTTTGCATTATTGTTGCTATGCTTTGTTAGTAATATATCAGGACTTCTCCACATATTGTAACAATTTTGTTCAACATTGGCACCGATTGAGGGATGAGTACAAATTAATGACTTTTTCTAACCTTTGCAATTATGTGAATTAAGATTGTTTAGGACTTTCATTACATTATCTGGACACACTTGCACAATACTGGATTTTGCTAGAGCTTGTGGTTTCTGCCTCAGAGTGAGTAAAACTATAACGATGATACCTTGGTCCCCAATCAGTATCTTCAGGAAGTGCTCTGGCAAAACCTATTTGATCTGGGTTTTGTGATTTATGATAGACTTTGCTTTACACAACTGCTTTTTCAGCATTTCTGAGGCCACTTGTGAGGGTGACGTCCTTACTGTATTGATTTGCACTCATATTAGTACGAGTCAATATGCCTCTGTAATGTAGAGGCACTCAAAGGCTTTGACTGCTGCCCGGTCCCTTTACCACAGAGCTCCCTGATCATCAGGAGTCAAATATTCAAAGTAAATAGTGGATCCTACACACTATTGGATTTGTTCAGAGCCATTGATTCAAGACTTCTCATGCAGGTCCTCTGATACTGTAGCCTGTGGTAACACTATACCTTCTATTGATTTCATTTGTAAGTTTGAGGTTTTCATTATCTTGACACTTTGGTTAACTCCCCAGGGGTCAAACAGTGCTACTTCAAAAATCCCCTTAGATAGCATTTTCTTAACTATCAAAGCAAATATTTAAGATTAACCCTTGCCCACAACCAAAAAAAACCCCCCAAAAAACTGGAGAAAAAACACCCAAGTCAGATAGATCTACACACAGTCATCTGTGACTTTGCTTGGTCAAATAAAGACATCCCAATATATAGCTCCTGTCCAGCAGAATAAAGATCACCTCACCAACTTAACCCTACACTATGCAAATAGGCATCTCATCTAAGCATCACTGTCAGTTAAAAGATTAAATGTGACAACGATGGAATGACACAAATGAAATGATTATGAAGGCATATTTGAGGTTGAATGAGAACACAATGTCTTTCAATTATTTACCTCCTGTGTAATAATGCCAGGGAATGATTTAAAAATCACAACAGTTTTAATGCTCATTTTACACTCATCCCTTTCACCTTATATGGAAGATGACTGATATACAAAGGAAGCTGCTGTTTTGTGTGAGACATTGAATATCTGTTAGTGTTGTTATTCTCAATGTGACCTGATTGAATCATCTGTAAAACAATGAAAGACCTGAGTTTGACAAGTCTGGAATAAAAGTTAAAAATAGATGCTTGCTTGACTGTAACATCAGCTTTAGTTGAGATTTTGTGGTTTCGCTTGACGTTGCTGGCGAACGGAGGTGCGGCGGGGTTGAGTCAAACTTTGGCTGTCAGGTTGCCACGGTCCCTGTGGTGCGTGTAAGGGGACTGGCTTGCAGAATGCTGTGAAGCACAGAGACTTTGTCGTTCCACTTTTCTCGCTGCCTTTCACGTGACCTCCGGGGCTCCGTAGTGCACGGCATTGCAGCAGTAAATGTTATGACGGCATTGTTATTTTTCTAAAAGCTGCGTGCTATAATTTATACCCATAGCATTATTTATTTCATTTTAGGAATGTAGATTTTTTTTTTTTCAGACAAGATTCAATTACTTTTCTTTTTCACATTTTGTGCTCCTGGAGCAAAATCCTGATTCTCTGCATCTAATTATTTTTGTGCAGATCCTGAACAGAATCTTCCAGTCTGGGTCAGGGGACTTTGCTTATGAATGTTTCATATGTTTTCTCTATTTGTCTTTGTGGTATTATTGTCCTCATGCTGACCTACCTAGACCTTATGCCTTAAGATCTTGTTTGTGAGTCTCTATGTATTTTTTTATGTTCTAGAAATGCTCTTTGAACCACAATAATCAAATCCATGTTCAAATTTCTCCTTTTCAAAGCTTGCACTAACAATCAGCAGCCATGGGCTCCTTTATAACGCTTGTCTGAAAATGAATACATGAAAAGAAGGTGAATAATTATATAGAAAAAACACTTGTCGGCTTGTAAAACATAGTAGTGTGTGAATCGTTCTTTTGGCTAGTGTTGCAGCCAGTCGCAGTGGGAACAATCATCTAGTAGCAGGAAGTTTTCTCTTCGTTCACAGTCAAATTAAGAAATAACTGTTTAAATAGAAAACTGAGGGCCAAGTTGAGATCTGGAAGACCATAAATGCACACACAATTTAGTTTAAAAAACAAGCTGAAGGAAAAAGTGAACTTTTATGGATTTGTCAATGTCCTCAAAATGACAAAATTACTAAATAGAAAATGGCTAACTGAATAGGTGGAAACTTACGGTTCGCCCTGGTCCTCCAAGTCACCTTGACCTAAACACAGCAAAAATCTAAAATCTGTCGACAGCACTGCAGGACACAGCTGTAATTGTATTAATTTATCCTATTGTTTTTATTTTTTTTAAGATAAATGAGTGTGAATCAAATGTACTTTTATCACTCAAAGATAAAGGTAAAGGTGTGATTTTATTTCAGATATTGAGCTATTATCTTGGGCTTCACTTCTTTTAGAAATTAGGTTATTTGTTCTTGCATAAATATTAAACATTTAGAGTTTTTCATCTTTAGTTCTTTTTACCCAAAACTTTACAAACTGAATTGAATGATTACACTCGCGCCTAGTGAAAATAAGCCATTCTGAGTTGTTCTGTCTTTATAATGCTACTTGCAGTTTAAGAGATCATTGTGGGTTGAAGTGCAGGTGACTAACTATTCGAGGCACATAATGGCCATGAGCTGAGTAAATATTATGACCTGGTCCAAATGCTCCTTCTCTGTCTGCAAGGTCCTCCACACTCGCCGGCACATGCTCGCTTGGGCATTAACACACACTCAGGGTTAAAAGTCGCAGTCCAACACAGAGGGAGGAACACAGAGGTTCTCAAGATACCACACCGGGAGGAAGTGGTAATCGGCCCTTTTGTGAGTGCTCAGACATTAGGGCAAGCGTTTGGTTCAGGCTTCTGTTGACAGACTGAGTTGTGCTCTGCATACGAATGCTTGGTGTTTATCCTTTGCCTTGGTTTCTATTTTTGTGTATGCTTAACCTTCGCAAGGCCTCAATATCCAAGAAAATATGCATTGGGTTCTTCAGTTTTATTGCTTCAAAGCTAAAGTCTGAATGCACCATTTCATGCTCTTTACCTTTTCTGCTGGAGGCTAATTTCTACACACTCAAGTAAATCAGCTCCAGATGGAAAATATTATCATCTCTGTCAGCTGTAGCCAATAAGCCTAGTTTGCCAAGTGGCTAATGTTGCTCATAGGTATACTATAGAACATATACTTAAACAAGAAGTTAGTTTGTTACTTTTTATCCCCTTTTAAGTCCCACAAGCGGTTACTAAGGCTGTTTGAGTTGTCGCACTATGAATGTTATAGTATTGACCTGTATTTTGTACTGGTATTTTTTTTTCATTTTGTGAAGATATTTTGCGCTATCATTTGTTACATTAACGTCTACATTAGACAAAATAGTTCTGCAGAGTGCATTGACATTAAAAGAGTATTCAAACAATTTTCTGTGACATTAGCGCACCTGAAAATGAGTTAAAATTGTGCATATGAGGGGTGTAGAACTCTACAAAGTCACCTCAGTGGGATTGCCACAGCTTGCGAAAATATTACCCATCCATCCATCCATCCATCCATCCATCCATCCATCCATCCATCCATCCATCCATCCATCCATCCATCCATCCATCCATTTTCCACCGCTTATCCGGGGTCGGGTCACGGGGGCAGCAGCCGAAGCAGGGAAACCCAGACTTCCCTCTCCCCGGCCACTTCCGCCAGCTCCTCCGGGGGGATCCCGAGGCGTTCCCAGGCCAGCCGGGACACATAGTCCCTCCAGCGGGTCCTGGGTCTTCCTCTGGGCCTTCTCCCGGTGGGACGAGCCCGGAACACCTCCCCAGGGAGGCGACCAGGAGGCATCCTGAACAGATGCCCGAGCCACCTCAACTGGCTCCTCTCCACGTGGAGGAGCAGCGGCTCTACTCTGAGCCCCTCCCGGATCGCCGAGCTTCTCACCCTATCTCTAAGGGAGCGCCCAGCCACCCTGCGGAGGAAACTCATTTCGGCCGCTTGTATCCGCGATCTTGTTCTTTCGGTCACTACCCAAAGTTCGTGGCCATAGACGAGGATGGGAACGTAGATCGACCGATAAATTGAGAGCTTCGCCTTTAGGCTCAGCTCTCTCTTCATCACGACAGACCGGTACAGCGCCCGCATTACTGCAGACGCCGCACCGATCCGCCTATCGATCTCACGCTCCCTACCCCCGTTCGCGAACAGGACCCCGAGATACTTGAACTCCTCCACTTGGGGAAGGACGTCCGCTCCGACCCGGAGAAGGCATTCTACCTTTTTCCGGTGAGAGACCATGGTCTCGGACTTGGAGGCACTGATCCTCATCCCAGCCGCTTCGCACTCGGCTGCGAACCGCTCCAGCGAGAGCTGTAGGTCCCGACTTGATGAAGCCAACAGGACCACATCATCTGCAAAAAGCAGAGATGCGATCCTAAGGCCACCAAGACTGACACCCTCAACACCTCGGCTGCGCCTAGAAATCCTGTCCATAAAAGTTATGAACAGGACCGGAGACATGGGGCAGCCTTGGCGGAGTCCAACTCCCACCGGAAACGAGTCCGACTTACTACCGGCAATGCGAACCAAACTCTGACTCCGGTCGTACAGGGACCGAACAGCCCGTAACAAAGGGCCAGGTACCCCATACTCCCGGAGCACCCCCCACAGGATACCCCGAGGGACACGGTTGAACGCCTTCTCCAAGTCCACAAAACACATGTGGACTGGTTGAGCGAACTCCCATGCACCCTCTAGGACCCCGCTGAGGGTATAGAGCTGGTCCAGCGTTCCACGGCCAGGACGAAAAAATATTAATTGTTCCTTTTAGTTTCATTTCCTGCAAATGATCAATCAACATTTGAGTATGCATGAATGTGCTGAGCTGAAAAAGATGGAATGTCTGTTTTAATTTATATTCATATTGCAGAAATTTACCAAATCTAAAAAGTAACTAATTAGCAGTTACCTTCACACAAAGCACATTTTTTATTTTTCCTTGCCTGTGGCTGCAGTTAACATGTTGAAGGAGGTAGTTCATCAGTAAGTAGCCAACTGTCCCGTTTGCGTGTGACAGAATCCACCTTTTGGGTTGAAGGCAGGATTTTTCTTTGACAAAAGTTTTTGATAATATTGACAGCAGATTGACATATTGACATTTCTGATTTGCATACAGAACATAATTATCTGTTGCATATGACTGAAGACATTATGATCCCAACCCTATTCTATCATATTTGATTTATTTTCTCCATTAACTGACAGCTCATCATGCCTCTATAGTGTAATGTATTTTTTCCTCCTGCTGACGGCGACATTTCAAACTAATATTTGATTTTTTTTCTCTTCTCATTTGAAGAGAGAGGGCTCTAGATATCCACTCAATGACTTAAGCTTTGCTGCTGCCGGCCAAAATAGACAGATTTTTCTTTAAACTTTTTGGTCTTCTGTCAGTGGCAGTTAGTGTCCTAAACTTTTTTATGAATAAAGCTCCGATTCTGCCAAGGCCTTGCTGTAATCCTCAGAGAAATGCATATCTTGGTGTTTGCTGAAGCATTGGTCTAACAGTGACCCTCTGCTGCCTGTCCTTTACTGTGTTGTCATGAGTGCCAACAGGGAAGATGCACACATGTCTCGTGACACGATGACTTGGGCATTAATACTTTGTCAAATGGTTTCCGCCCTCCCCCACCATTTTAGCTCTCAGCCTGTTGGTGTTTGCGCACTATACGCCTTTGCTTTAGTGCATAGGAGCCGCTGTCCAGTTTGTGCGTCTGTGTGTGAAATAAAACTGGCCGCGAGGCTATTGTGCCATCCTGTCTGAGGCACAATGTGGATTATGTTGTGATGTGAAATGTGGGAATGGTGGGGGAGGGGCAGGAATGCCGAAACAAACATCTCAGGACTGGAGGCGATGCAGGGAGAGGAGGAGGTTATACACTTAGCTTTTGTCCGGAGACAAAGCCCTGTGATTTGTTGAACGTGTTTGCTTTAACATCATTCAGAGTGGCAGATTCTCAGAGACGGAAGTGTGTGCTGTGATTTTTATTTTCTCCCTCTCCAGCATTGGAGCTTGCACAAATAGCATTAGCATTGTGCTAAGCTGTAAAACCTGAAGTGGTGCAGATGTGACCTTGGTTTATCATTCATTGCAGCGCTGAATGCCTGCAGTTAAAGGGAGACAGAATGACAAGCAACAGGAAGTGTGAGGGGATGAAATCACTGTAAACTGACAATGTTGACTCCAGGTTTAGAGGAGTGAAGAGGAGGAAGAAAAGAAAACGACGGAGATGAAGTGAACTGTTGGAGCGTCCGCACATGGAGTGGAGCCATTGTGGTTGCAGCTATTGGGCTCATTCACACAGAGCCCTGGTGTTGTGTGGGTGGGATTTGCAGAGATTGGAAAGGCAACAATTGGCTCCTGACCTAACTGTAATTAGGCCGCTGTCCAAGCAGAAGCCACCACATGTTGGTTGTTTGTCTGCCGCGAAAGCGGGAGCCAGACCCCAGCGTTTCCTGTCCACTTGTCTCTGCCAAACGGAGCGTGGACTTCACTTTGCCTCATGACAAGTGCAGCCGCTGAAGGAAGGGACAACCTTGCAGATTGTGCACCGCCACTTTAATGTCAGTGACAAAGGAGTTAATGTGTTTGATAAGCCAGAAGCGTCTACAACCACCCCCCCACCCCCCCGACACCAGTGGGAGTGAATGATGAACAGTCCGTAGGATAGGTCTCAGCTAACCATGATACTCGACCCCCATTAAGCCTAAATTGGGGTCTACTGGCCTGATTTCTCTTCTGCCTGGTGCTTGGCGACACTTTTGCCATCACATTAGAAGCGGGTGTTGATGAGGACTAATAACGTGATGGGAGGCGACAGTGGCGAGCACTGGCACTGCTCCAGAATTGACAATTTGCTTCTTTCTTTACTTCTTTGTCACTGTTCTATTTTCTTCTTTTGAATCTCTCTGAAGGTCTTTGGCAGTTCAGTGTGCCAATCAGCAGTTGATGGCCATGGTGCTCATTTTTAGAAACTGTTGCTGCAGTGCCATGCATTTTTAAAGGCTAAAGTCATTGTAGCAGCATGAATTCTCTCTACATGTACATTTATCTTATGTGTGTGTGTCCTGTTGGAATACTCATTGTAGTATTTTTTGCATTAAAAAGTTATTTTTCTTCTTTTCCTTGTTGACCCATATTATACAATGTAAAAGCAATGACATCATTCTAAAAATTTAGTGAAATATAAATTTGGACTTCAGTTACTTCTGTTCTGAAAGTTCTAACCCTTTCTGCTTCTGGGCACTTACAGATTCTCTTCTATCCTCTTTGAGGTACGGTATGTTCCACGATGCAGTCCAGTCTCACAGATCTTAAGCTCTCTCAGCGTCTTTTTTCCACACCATAAACTATCAGACTATATTAACAAGACATAATTTACATTTCAAAACATTTCTAACGAAGCCTATCATCAGCTGTATGCCATAAAGAAGGAGTTAAAGATTTGTAATGTATCGGATGCATGTAAAATGCACAGCTGGATCTTTTCGCTATTGCAGTTTCCAGCTGTGTGAATTGTGCTTTTGTGCTTATGTGTTGGCCTGCGTCAGCATACGTTTACATTTGAGGTGGGGGACAACTGCCTCCATTTGCGTTTGTACAGTGTTTTGTTTGCTAACAGTGATTTGGATACTAATGTGACGCGACAGCTTTGGACCTCAGACACACTCCCTGAATCACTTTGAATTAGACCTGTGGGATCAGATTCCCTGATGTTTCTGTTAAAGCTGCAATGCCCCCTGTCCATCCCTTCAAAAATGAATCTGAAGATATGTTGAAAGGGGAAAGAAATTAGATGGAATTATCTTACATGGACTGGAACTCTAAACCACATCAGACTCTACATTTTTGCGAGGAATGTCAAATCGATGTACATTTAATTGTACGTCCAAATTAATATATGCATGGCAAACTGACATGCCATTCCTTTAAGTATCAGTAACTCGATTTCCTGACCCTAGAGGAGCTTGTGTGTCTGTGTGCGTTGCCATGTTCCATTACATCACATTTAGTGTTTTTTTCTTGTGAAATGACCGTTCAGTCAACACAATTTGACCTGTACTGGCTGCTGTGTTCTTCCCACTGTTCAGAGGAATTGCAGAGGACAAAGCAAAATAGGCAGATGCCTGAAAAACACCTGAAATGCCTACTTTGATGGAAAGCAATTTCAAAGAGATGGCTTTCTCAATACAAACCCAGACGTGTTGTAGTGTGTTGTAAAAAGGAAATTCATTGTAGTATAGTATTTCGGACATGTGGAGTATAAGCTGTTTTTCTCCCAAGCTTTGTTAGATGAGCGGTCACACACAGTGTGTCGCACATTTGTTATATGTGAGCAACCAGAATGACTGGGCTTCAGAAGTGATATTACTACTCTTTTTTTTCTTTTTTAAGATTCTTACTTGTTTTCTTATATAAGTAAAATATTTTTTGCAGCCGGTTAAATCTATCAAAATGAAGGTTTAAAAATATTTTGGATAAAGCCTTTTCACCATGTAAATTATGACTATTGACATTAATATTTACCCAGTCAGGTGACAAGATGCTCACCGATCACTGTATACAACACATGGCTTTAAATGAGTTCAGACACACTGAAGTAGACGCTCCATCTTTATACTCATGGATTGAGAAGGGAAATAGTTTTGTCTGTCAAATTTGAATCTAGGTGATGATTATTTCAATTATATTCTTTAGGGCCAGCAAGTCAGTTTCTCAACTTCTGTGGTAAACTATACGGGACATGCAATACGAGAAGAGCTAAAAGTAAGATTACTTGTCATATAGATGATTTTATTTGCTAGTATCTGACTTGAAAGTGACATTTGGAAGAGAGAGGACCAAGAGTCTCTTACAAAAAGGGGAAGTTATTGACAGGGTGAAGAAATGCCTGTTTATCACCACATAGTCATGTCAAAGATGCTCTCCTTGTCAACAGACATTCTCTGATAAAGCTCAAAAACAGAATCACAGGTCAGGATGATGAATCAAAGATAAGATTCTGTCATAATACAGGAAGCATAAACTGCAAAAAAAGTGAAACGTCTGGAGTCCTAAAGAACCACCTCATCTGTCAATCATTGTGTTTAGCTAACAGTAAAATGGGACCATGGACATTTACTGATGATAAAAGAGCAGTAAATGCATGTATGCAGAACTCTGCATCAGATTTAAGAAAAGATTATCATCTTAATCCAGCGATGCACTTGCTGATGACCTTAAAGACCTTAGGAAAAAAAACAAAAAAGAGGAAGAATGCAAGACGGATACACGCTCCCAGATAAATCTGCATTCACAAGAAATCCCGCTCAGGTTCACAAACACTGGCGCCTGTATCGTTCTTCATCCAAACAGAACCGGTTTGATGCCTGCACAGGGGTCACCTTACTGCCAGTCACACAGCTCGCACAACCCGGGTGCCGCTCTAATCCTCGGATCTACATGCAGGTGTCTTCTGAATGTCGGCACAAGCCTGCGTCGGCTATGCAGCAGGAGCGCTTGAGTGAGAGGGAGGAGAAAAAATGAAAAGAAAAGAGATTCAGACAGAGAAGTGATACAGATAAAAATGACAGAGATGGTAGGAGCGAGAGAAGCGGCGAAGCGACACAGGGGATTAGTGGCAACGTGAAGAAGATTCCCTTCCTTTTTTTTTTGTGCCTTCACTTCTTTTCCCTCTATGCTGCCTTCCACACAACTGGCACATTCTTGCTCAACACGTAGTTAGGAAATGGAATACATCATGGCCCGTGCGCTCTCTGCACTGCATGGCATGTGTCTATAAAGGCAGACTTTGACAAACAGGGACAGTCCTCAGAACTTATGTAACTGCTTTTGATGCACTCAGCGCTCACTTTAGACCCCTCCCCCGAAAGCCTGTGCATGGTGAGACATGCGATATGTGCAGGTCTCTTCTCCATCCAATTGTTTTTTTCTAAACCCGTCTGTTTAATCTATAGTGCTTTTGAAAAATATCCAGTGCGAGAGCTATAGATATATATTTTCATGTCGCACAGATGGCCCAATGAGTCATCAGAGCTTTTGGTCAATATAGCTCACAGTGATCGTTTGAATGGGCATTCATTTTTGGTATTCATTTTGTCATGGACATAGAATATCTTTCCTTTTTATATCCTGAATGACCTAATCTGCACAACTAATGCAATGTGTCACCCAAATCACTTTATTTGATAGAAAAAAAAACCCCTCCATGTTTTGATTAATTATTTATATTGAAAGCGCTTCCCATCTCTGGAACTGTTGGGGTCTATGCATGACCTTGAATGTCTTCTTTGCAAGATTGTGATAATGAGAAATACATTTCTTTTGTCAAGCTTAAAGCACCTTTAGATGACCTTCAGTTCTTTCTGATCCATAGTGTCCGGCACTATGCATCTGCTTGAGCTGAAACCTTCACTCATACTGTTTTTCAAATTAGGGATGCTTGCTTTTCTCTAATTTCTAATTTGTCGGGTTTTGTCAGACGGTTCCTCCCTTTCTCCAGACGGTTGTCACCTAGAACTTCAAAGGTAGATTTGAATGAATACGTTTGATGTGTCTTGAAGAGACTAACCTAACATTAAAAATAGAAAAATCCATTGGTTGTTAAGCTATATGTTTTGTACAAGAGTGGTGGGCAGTGCTTTCCATTAACTAGAGCTTAAGCAGATCCGCAAATCTTTTATCTACAACATTTTTAGAAGTCCTGATTAGTGATAGCTGTTAAATTTTGATGGATTTTCTGTGCGCGCTGACCTTGTCTGTATTTTATCATCTGTCAGAAGGACAAATTAAAGATGCACCACAGAGCAACACAGGATTGAGCTCCTAGACATTTCAGCAGGGCAGATGGTCACCAACATGGGGAACCTTAAACTTTGGTCACCCGGTTGAAGGGCACCTTCCCCGCTCTGTGCACGACCCTCTGCCCTCTCACACACAGTGAGAGTAAGTGTATGTGTCGGTGATGATTGGAAAAAAAAATGCACGTGTGTTCGCTAGTTTGCTGGCGGTTTCCGGTTTTCCAAGTGCTGGGAATACTCTGCCTTCTGTCTCACATTAATCAAAGAGCAAAGGACAGCAGACGGATTAATATTTTATATACCGTATGACACTTGGCACGATGCCCCTTTACCCTGGCAAAGTGACAGCAGTCGAGGGCAGAACTGGTTTGTAATTAGTCCTGAAGCAGACACAACAGAATCCATGCCAGCAGGGAGTGCTGTTTGGAAACCTTAATCCATCAGCCTGAATAAATCTATCGACGGTAGTGTTAAAGGTCTGTACGGTCATATTGTTGCCAATATAATCATGTTATTTCTTCTTTGTTTCCTCCACTGCACAGCAGTGAACATTAATTTTCTTTCAGAGTAACCTTTTCTATGAACACGTGGTGTATTCTATTGTTCTGCCTTTTCCGTGATATTTTTTACTTTTCATTTTTGTACATCGACTTCTTGCTTCCTTCAGTTTCTGATGTGTCCATGAAGTCAGTGAGGTGCTACTGCATGCTTGGCAATATGCTGATTTATGCTTTACTGGCAACTCGCAGGCACTTTGAAAGTGAAGCCTGGCTCTGCATCGGTTGGCACATTGAAACATATTAGAGGCCAACAGTGGCTAATCTCCCATGGTCCTACCTTTGAAAAGATTTGTTTGATATCAGTGCCAGAAGGTGATTGTGCAAGTAAGTCAAGAGAGATGGGAGTTAAAGAGCCCTCACAAACAACATGGTGCATTTTGATTGCTTTTGGGAAGTTGAGCGGACTGTGGCTTTGCTGGGCTGGAAGTCTTTTCTCATTGTGTCTGTTACTATTCATATCAGATTAATGGAAGCTTTTCATTCCTAGTGGAAATGCACATACAAACACAATACTTGTGAGATTCCAATGTGAACGTATTCATGGTCAATTTAGGATTTAGTAGCATTCTAATGAAACGTTCTCCTCCACTTTGTAGGGGTAATGCACGAAGCAAATGCATATGCCTGCTCCCATTTGCCACATTAATTATTTATAGACCGGAGCAACAAAACCAGTTGCAGACTTTTAGTTCTGCAGATGCTTGTTTGCTCTTGGTATAAAGCCAAGGTTTAAATGTCCACTTGGGTTTTGTCTTAGAAATTGTAAGACTTGTTTCTGTTTTTCTTTTTGTACTTCTTTCCCCAACAGACTTAGACCCAGTTCCACATTCTCAGATGTGTGACAGAAAGAGATTTATGATGTTTAGAGTTGAGTTCCCTTGCTTATTCGCAGCCCAACAGACATAAAGATTGACATGCCAAAGCGAATAAATCCAGTCCACCGCATATACAATATCAGATGGAGTGGCCATTGGGACTGGCAGCAAGTCCTCTGATTGCTGCCTTTGTGTCGAGCGGCTTTGAGCATGTCCTGTATGGAAGAGAAACTAAGAGGTGGACGAATTTTACATACCATGCAATATTTAACATATGACATATTTTAAGAGAGGCCACTACTTAATATGGTAGTTTTTAGTGAGAATTTCTTTCATCTTCATTTTATTCTTTTTTTTCCACTTGTGAAGAAGAGGTGAAGGGAGGTCGCTGCATTCATACCACACAGAAACTCTCTCACTTTGTCTGGCTGTAATACTCAAATATACCCTCACCACTTTCAGTATATTGTAAAATGTTATGCTTACAATGTAAAATACATTTTAATAGAGATTTAGCTTTTATACTTTCTTTCCACCCTCCATATATGTATGTGTTGTTCAGCCTATTTGACTGAAATAGTTTATGGACTGAACACTCTCTTTTCATTATTTTCAACACTGAGCTCTACATGGACAGTGCGGCAGCACAAATCCTTTGGAGATCTCAGAAACATGTGGTTCATGTTTCTTTTATATGGTATCATGAATTTCTCTTGTACACAGGGACAGCAGGGGCATCGAGTGAGCACGCGGTCAATAGGTCCTTGGAGAGGTTGTTGTAAGCAGCAACCCTTCTTTTTCTAAATGATATCTCCTTCTGGTGTAGTAAGTAGGAACACCTTAAGATATCCTTAAGCAGAACCCAGCACCAGCATTATTTAGATTTCTTTGTACCTCTCTCAGGGAAGTTGTCAATTAGAGAAGATTGTTTGCAGAGACTGACATACCCAAGACATATTTAGTATAAGAGATTCTGAAAAGTACAATAATAGCCTATACAAGAATATAGTACACAACAATATAATGAAAATTATGCCACACATCAAGATTTCATCTAAGACATTAAAATGTGCACAAGTGCAAAAGTTTTTGGGAAAGTGTCGTAGATTCTTTTCTTTTTTTTCTTTTCTTTTTTTGAAAGGACCGAAAAGCTTTGACGTTGAGATGAACAGCAGCCAGACAGTGGCCTTGTCCTTGCCTTGTCCTTGTCTCGGGTCTCCTTATGAATACTAAATCAGTCTGTATACAGCTGATAAGCCATGAAAGATAAGGGTAGCACAAACAAGAACCAAACGTACCAACTAGGATACAATCAGGTACCTTATTTAAATGTAGGAAACCATAATTGTTGTTTCCATTGCAGCATCGGCTTTTAAGCAGCAGGCACATGCTATTGGTGTACTTTAATTTAAATGCTGGCTCCAAAAATCCACACCAGTAATGCCACTTTAAACCTGTTTACACAGCCTAAAACTTTAGTCTCTTCTTTTTCACAAAAACATGACTCTACTCTTTAATTTTTTTCCCTTTAGATGGTCAGTATGGTCAATAACTTTGAAATAACTAGCCCATATGCCAATGAGAAATTAAGTCTGGGCCATTGAAAGAATAATTAATTAGTCATTTTGTAATGCAGACGATGTGCCTTGTGCAGGTATACAGTAGGTATACACTTTTTCTGTTCCATGCTTATGTATTAGAAACAAATCTGAAAGAAACAGCTGGTATCAGCAAGTTTTAATCAGCATTAATATGAATAAATATATATAGATGTTAATACTATCAAATGAAAGAAATGGATTATGGATCCTAAAATGTAAACTGTACCCTGACATCAGCACCATTTTCAGGCTTTATCTGTCGTATTATTTGAATGAACTAAAAATTATAGCTGGCTTATCTCTATTTCTGCTGACCATCACATTTATGTAAATCAGACTATTTTGTTAGGCAAAAATAATTTTTTATTCACAATGTTCAGGTATAGAACTCTGCAGTTTTGCCTGGGTCTCAACTGCTTTTGTGCAGCATCTCTCCCTCTCTGTTGAGTTGATATAATTCTTTTTTGTTGTCACTCCCCCCCAACCTTCAGCTTTCCCCTGTTTCTTTTTATCCTCCTACCTTTTTTCCTCCACATTTCTCATTTTCTCACTTGTGCGTTTCTCGTGCTTTTGCTGGCCACATCGGCAGTAAGATGTTCAGCTGACTCAACATCTCTTCCCCTAATAGTTTACCCCTTAACTCCCTCCAGCTGCCTCTCTGTCCCTGCTCTGCGCTCCCACCCCACCCTCCTTCACTTTGTCCTGCCTCCGTTCTTAAAAGCCAGTGAATTTTCATCCCCATTTCAACACTTTTATTCTGGTCTTTTTGGTCCCTCCCTCTTTCAGTCTCATCTTGTTACTGATGTTTCAATTTGAGTGGATGTACAGGAGCCCCATGCAGAGTTATCCAGCTAAATTTAGATGGTGTCCAATGTTATTAACGCGCAACTACTTGGCAGGATTGGCCATGCTCCAACAACCAACAATTCACATTATCCCTGTGGTCAAATTTTTTACTGAGTGTCACCACCCAGGCTGACTTGCTGACTGGCTTAGACCCAGAGTAATAATTCTCAACAGAGCAGAGATTATGGTGCAACTGGCCACAAACATCTTTGTCTTAGCATTGTAGTTCATTGTAAACTTCATGCGTCATTTAGGAAGATTATGGCCTCACAAGGCAACGTTGTGCAATTTAGCCATCTGTCACATCTTTTATGCAGCACTTTAGACAAAGTGATGCTATTTATTTGTTTTGGCATTTTGTGTATTTCTTAGTATACATATTTCCTAACGTCATAAACACAGCAGAACTTCATTGTAGCCCGCATGCGCAGCTTCTGTCTTCTCCTTATCTGTCTTATAATCTCTCAGAATGGACCTTTTTGTTTTTTTCCCCTTTATCTGAGTGGTGATTGCTGCCGTGTTGAACTGTGCACCTCTGCAAATAGCTTTTGTTTCCCCCAACAACATCATCTAGGAGAATCTTGGGGACAGGGACCATAATGGATGTAACGTGGGAGATGCATGTGCATCCTTGTTTATACGTGCGCATCACAATGCTTTCTAAGCCAAGCGTGTGGAAGCTGAGGCTGCGACAAATACTTGGTGGCCCTCGTGCCGTTTAATTGTTTGCCTGTATAATAAATCAAATATGTCAACTGTGAAGGACTGTGTTAAACAAATGACTCCCATTTCTGCTCAAGTCTGGCTTACCTTTGTGTTTTGGTTGGTGTGTGTGGATATGAGTTGGTGCTTTCGGAAGCATTTGTGTGTTGGCTTGCAGCCTTTTTTTTAAAATTTCATTATAAGACAAGACTATGTTTTTCCTGTGCGATTGGGGAATTCTAGCCTACTATTGCTCTATGTGTCATTGATGTATCATGTAGTGCCTGAGAGTTCGTGCAGAGAAAAGGAGAAGGGAAAACAAATTAACGCCGTTAAGTCACAGGGCCTCCCAAGTGTTACAATGCGTCAATCTTAAAAGCTCAAGGAGCAAAAACATATGCCTGATGAGCTGATTTAGCTTACTGTATAAGTGTGATGCTAGTCATTGTGGATGCAGCGTTAGTAAACCTTCCTATGCTGATATTGAAATGTTTTCAAAATTTACCGAAGAATGTGTAGCCCAGCGAACTAAAGCAAATTACATGTCAGCCTTGTGAAGTCTCATTAAATATTATGCAATTCCCATGATATTATTCATTAGTTTATTAGTCTGTCTATTTATAGTGCTTTTGTTATGTGTTTTTGGATTTTTTCTTAACAAGATAAACATATAAGTCCGGGTCAATTAGCAAATTCAAGTCAGGACTGATGTTTATTGCAAATTGTGTCCTGGGTGAAGATAACGAGCTGGAATGTGGGGTTAAAATTGATCTGCCATTGATAGGCCTCTAAGCCAGCAACAGATGCAGTCTCAGTGGCAAAAAAGTCTTTAGGTAAGGCAGAGACAGCATTGCAGAAAATGCCATAGTGACTCAGCTGATTTCACAAGAGTGACTTATTATGTATGAGCAAAATTTTTGTGACTGTACTTGGTTAAATAAAAAATGTCAATATATATATTTTTTATTAACTAACAAGACATGCTCAATGTTGTTTAAATGGAAAAGGAAAGTCGTCATCAGTTTGTTCACAGTATAGTGACATAGAGAGCTAAAAGTTGCAGACCGCATAATGCATATCCGGCTCATTATACTTGCACACAACATTTGTAGAGAATTTGGGTTTTGATGCAGTGTTTGGATCGTATGTTTACTTTATGACTACTTAAACATCTAATCTAGTTCAGTTTCTCTGTCGTTAAAAAATAAACATAACATCAAAACATCTTGTTGTGAAGCTTAAATCCCCACCAAATTTGATGCAATTCCAGAAAGCGTATCAGAGGATGGCCAAGATATTGGAAGTCTGTTTAGACAGGAGAGGTCAATGAAGGCTGCAGCATCATGGATTTTATTTCATTTTTTTACATATCAGCAGTTTTTCTTCATAAAGAGGCTCTTTGCAACATTTGGTGTGTCATTATACATTTTTTTACAGTTTATTTTTTAAAAGGTTTTTCATTGCTGCACTTATTATTATTCCCTTGATTTGTCGAATATCACTTTAGCTGCTTCTTTTGGTTTCTGCACCCCCCTCCACTGGGTGATGTATGAGTGGCTAGCTTTGACGTCAGGTCCAACGTCATAGCAACTCGCTGCTCCCAGGCTTGCTCTTTGTGGTGCTTCTTTTCACAGCATTCTTTCTATTCATTTTCTCCTGCGTCAGCTCATCTTTTCCTTTGCGTTTTCAGTATGTATTGATCTGTGATATCGCCCCCTTTCTTCCCGTATGTTTATGTTAGAAAACCTCTGCCATAGCTTCTTCTCGCCCTTCCAGAGCATTCTCTTTATGGTTTGTGGCCCATTTGTGCTGTTTCCTGATGCCATGGTTTCAGTAGATTGTCACCGTCTCCCTTTTGTTGCTTTACTAGGCCAGAAGACCAGTCACTAACCTTTATTTGTCAGACAAGTTGCCTGTGGCTTTGACAGAAATAGATATAAGAAGAGCAGTATGAAAGTGAATTATCAGTCAACTTTGACTTCCAGAAAGCTCGGGAAAATTTCATTGGACTTGACAAGACGTGAAGCTGACCCACTTTCTGCTTTGCACTCTCGCTGCCTCTGTTCTTATCTTGCTGCTACTGCTGCCTGTGGTCAGTCTGTCAACTTTTTGAGTTGGTGCAGTATGGAAAGAGGGATGCTGGTTGAGGCAGAGACCACGCTTTGCTTGAAACAATGCAGAATTCTCTTGTCAGCAACTGGGAAACATCTCCTACAAGAGCTGCCCTGTATGGATCAAGCTGATGCGCTTTAGAGTAACTTTGAGTCACGTTTGTTTCATTGCGGCAAGAGATTGACAATGAGAAGGAACAGAGAAGTTTAAAACCTGAGCTTGTCTTTTGACAGGAATTCAGTTTAAGAAATAAAAGTCCTCATATATGGTGACAGTCAATGTGACAACAAAGATTTGCTTAGGACATTTCTTTACATACATAGGTTATCTACCTCCTTGAGGCACACCAAAGGTGGTATTTCAGCCAAAAATTGTTGTAGAAACTATCTGAATATTATTAAAAACAGATTTAGTTGAGGATCACCCCATTATTGTTGTAACTTGCTGTTCCAAACACCTGCATGAAGATACTGAATTCTTCAAAACATCTGCATGAAAAGACTTCTCTGTTTATTCCCTTTGGAGAATACTTTTGTTAATTAGCTATACACAAAGCAGCTACGGTTTGGCTCATGGACCGTATAAAAACGAAATTATGTTTTTACCGGAATAGTAGATTCCCGTAATTTCTTCCTATAATCCTGCAAAAAATGTTTTGAATGTTGTTCAGTGTCAAAAGCTAGTGGTGCAAGAACAGCCCACAGAAATCAAAATGATGTTATTTTCCCTGGCATGAAATCTAGTCAAAAACACACTGCCAGAGGAAACAAGTGCTCACAGAAAATGCTTTTCTGACACAGCATGTTTAAACAACTACATAGTGCCGCAGGTTTACAAATGCAGATGTAAAAGCTTTCATGTCCTGGATAAAGACTGAATTACCATCGGATATTGAGAGCACAAGTGGCTTTCATCTGAATAACACAGGCAGGCAGTGTTAGGAGGGAGTGGTGCGTCTCCGGCCATGACCATTTTAGAGCAATAACCAGATCAGTTAGTCCCGTGTAATTAATAAATGTTAATTGGCAAATCATCAATACATTATTCTCTGTTTTTCTTTTTTTCTTATTTTTTTTTATGGGATTCAAATTTTAGTTGTGGAATTCCACAGTTTGACCTAGATTAACAGGACTCTGATAATTCAAAAATTCTCCTTTTTTGGTGTTATGCATATGTTTCAGTAAATGTTTTCATGGCCACACTTGTGTCAGTGTACATGAGGCCTTCATATTGAAATGATTGTGTGCGAAATGCTGGCTCCTTCAATCATAAGGGAAAATGAGCCGTTTAAAAAGCACAACCTAAAATCCTTTCTTCTCTCTTCTCAAGGCCAGGGAAGATTTAGTTGCCCGGCAACATTAGACCAAAATTCTTCAAATAAGACACTTTGAGTTTGGTGGTCCGCTCTGATTTTAGATCCCCAGCAACTTGACTGACACCCAACCGTAGACGCACAATATCACAGAATCAGTATATCAATATCAATATTGTTTTTCTTAGTCATATATGGTTTGTTTCCAGTGCTACATGAGGTTGCTGTGCAGTGTTGTTGTGGATGTAGAGCACAGCTTTACTGTTTGTCATGTATTTGCAGAGGGACCTAACACGCCACACAAATGATTCCACACTTCACAGCTTGGTACATGAGTATAAAGCCGTTCTGATAGAGGCTAATGGAACACAAGGGAAGTGACCTCTAACCATTATTGTGTAGTTAATGTTATTTTTCACGCTAGTAGTTAAAAAAACAACACCTTTAGATGCTTATCTTGTAAATTCCAGAGAGGTCCTCTCATCATGGTATTAAGATCTGTTTTACGATATAACCGCAGGTTTCAAACTGTACAGCAGCTTGATATCTCTGAAGGGGAATTAAGGGGTAGTCGTTCACTTATAGAAATCATTACTGCTCCGTCCTGACCCATAGTGATGAGCAGAAGTGCTGACCTGAGGTTACTACACCTCCATGTGCCCCCCTCATGATTGCCACCCCCACACCTCTGTCCTGACACTCAAGGGAAACATGAATGGATATAATCTGTTCATTCACCAATTCACTGTCCTCAAAATGGAACACGCATTACTCTCTGTCGGCGCCCTTTCTTTTGCTCTTTCTTTCTTGTCCTGTCTTCCGTCCTCATACCTTTTTGTCTTCTGGCCCTGCATCTTTTATCGTAATAGTCAATCTCACCTTAACAGTATCCTCTCCTTCCCCCCCTTTTTCCCCTCTGTGCTGTTTTTTTCTCATCTGCTCACAGCACCCACCTCTACTCGATTCAATCTGGCGTTTTTGTTTTTGGTCTTGTAATTAAATATCGCACCTGTCTTTTTTTATTTTCTTCACCTCATAGTTGTTTTCTCACAGTTGTTCTTACAGTGTCCCCCCTTTTGTCTTTTACTCTGTAGATGCAAAACCTCTGTTGCAAAACCTCTCCTCTAACACACATATTTCTTTATTCAGTACATTTGGAGGACATTTTGCTTCATTGCAGAATCTCTGGCATATTTGTTCCGAGGCTTGAACTGGTTGATATGAAATGTTTCCTTGGTTAAACTCCCCCCCACAGAGTATGGTGTATTGTGAGATGCTCTATAGAAAGATCAATGAAACAGGAGAAGAATAAGTTTGAGGCCTGTTGGTAAACAATAAAAAATATCACAGTGGGTAAATGTTCACACTTGTGAATATTCAGGTTGCTAAAGTGCAATTTCATCAGATTCCTCAATATTCATAACCTTGTTGTATTTTGGACTCTTTCATTCATTCCGTTAAGCCTTCCTATATAATTTTATATCATTGTAAGCTATTTTACATTCATTCTCAAATGCTAAAAACTACAGGAATTCTATAAATAATATAAAAGAGTCAAGATCAAAAGGTAACACCAACTCTTTCTGCACTCAGATCTTAAAAAAGGTTTCTCCATGGGTGTGGGCAGTAATTGCAAAGACTCCCCATCCTTGATTATTACCTTAGGTATAATTAAAGACTCTTCTAAAAGACCAGAGTTTTCAGGGGTTCATTGAATAAAAGTCAATCTGGTAAATAGGCTGGACCAAGACCATTAACAGGTTTAGAAACCAACAAAAGAAAATCAAAATTAACGATAATTTCTAGCGCTATTCTAGTTTTAGCCCTCGTTCATGTTTTGACATCTTAAAGCAGTTTTACAGATGTATTTTTCTTAGTGAGACCAAAAAAGAAAGCATCATGAATCTCAATATTTCTTGTAATAAAAGGTTTGGTGAAGAAATTCCCTCTTTGAAATGTAGGATCCTTGACTCAGATCCTTCAGGTTTGGTCGTCCAGGTGTGGAGTGCTACTGTCAACATGAGACTGGAGCAGCTGTCATCCAGCTACAGTTTCTCATCAATGAGGTAGGCTACACAGACCGAGAGAAATTAGCCTGTGTGTTTAGGATGTGCAAAACGATGTTCAAACAATCAAACACTATGCAAGTAGATTGGTTTAGCATTAGTAATGTTCTTTTCTTCGGATTACCTGGCACATATTTAGGTGTTTAGGACTGTCAGTTGAGTGAAGACACTGAGAGCCTTGTTGCATTTTAAGACTTCTAATGTTAGAAATTTGCTTAGAGAATGACTAATGTTATTGTAGAAAAAGACACTAGGCAACACACTACTTATTTCGGACAGATATATTTCACAGTTTAGTTTATCTCACTCACTGGCTTATGAAGATAGTCTGTTTGTATATAGCTTGTCTGTATTGTCTGTATTTCATGTTAAGCTACAAGAAAGAAAAATTAGAAAGAGTGTTCTTCTTAGAGTATTTGAAGACCTTAAATAGGTCACAGGTCTTCTTCAGGCCAAAGTTGTTTGAGGTAAAAATCCTTATTTAGTTTTTGCTTCGTATTTGAGAGATGCAGTTTTTCATGCGTAACTCTGTATGTGTGTGTATGTATGTTCTCGTGCATGTGTGTAAGCGTCTGTATGACTGTGACTCAACAGCTAAAACAACCCCTTAGGGAGATGAAGATGATTTTTAGTGCCTCCTACACGCACACGTACACTCTTATACGACTTATGAATCATCATCATTACCTGAGAGAACTGTCAGGGAATGCGGTGTGAGTAATGCACGTCTTCTTCACAGGAGGAAAATGTGCAGTTTAAAGACACGTTTGTGGAAATTTCAGTTTTTTTTCAGATGTATTTGATGAAGTCACCTGTTTTTTTGCGTGAATACTTTATGTTTTGTTATCTTCATTTTAAATGACGATGAATTGCTTGTGCCTTTGCGGTGACAGGGAGCGCTGGTGAGTGCTTTGGCCGACGACAGTGTCCACCTGTGGAACCTGAGGCAGAAGAGACCAGCCATCCTTCACTCACTCAAGTTTAACAGAGAGAGGTAATCAGTTCTCCCAACAAAAAAAAAAAGAAAAATTGAGGAGACAGTTGATGCTTTCACCCGGCTTTGTTTTCTTTGGTTGTTGTTTTGTTAGTCCTGTTTGTGCTAAATTAAACTCTCACACATGGCCTGTTGCAGCATGAGATGTGACTCAGAGCAGGGGCCATATCACAGTTAGCTGCCTGTGTCAGCTGTTGGTTTCTCCCTCGATTGTATGCAAACAGAAGGCATTTTTATTTAGCAAATGTGTTTATGCGCTGGGAAAACTGCACAGGGCAAGGGAGGAGACAGAGAGGCAAGTACTGCATTTCTACGATTCATTTAGTCTCTGAATGCTCTTTATCCTAGCCACATCCCCCATGTTTGAGGATTTCACATCCCTAAAGCAAAGTGTCACCCTTCTTAAACAGCTGAAGTTTACATGAGAAGCTTGTTCCACTCAAACTAACAACACATGGTCATGGCAATTTTACCAACGTTGAACCAGACTCTATCCATAGCTCTTCAAAATTAATCAATCCAAGGATAATGAAAATCCAACCTAATGAAATGATGAGAAAAAGACCAACAGGGCCTAAAGCCTGCCATGAATACAATGTAAACGTGAACCAAATCGGTTTCAGTATTATTGTGTTTTGATAAATTAAATTATTATCTCATTTTGGTAATTTTCTCTCCTGGTTGATCATGAATTGAATTGAATTATGATACATTTAAAACAGAAGATTAAGAACAATTTTATCTTTCATGTAAGTGAAATAATTTTGTTTGGAAATATGGTCCAATATGGTTGAAGAGAGATGCTAGAAGGCATTTATGCAAATTCTAACTGGGTGGTTCTCTGCTCAGAGTTCAATTTCAAACTGTGTGTAGGTCTCCATTGGTAATCCTGTTTTAAAGCATGCTACACCTTTTTACAATGTCTTGATGAGGGAATGATTTATCCTCTTGATCTAAATAATAAAAAAAACGTTGTACACTTAACTGGAACTACAAACTTGAAGATTTGGCTTTCCAATGTTTTCCATCATGGGGCTGAAAAATCATAGCCTTTCTTTTTTTCTTCCTGAAGTAAAAGCTATTTATGTTTAAAGAGACACGTGCAGAATCACCTTACCTTAAGGAAGTTTGCATCCACAGTCTTCTCTGATCACAAACGTTGTGACTACCCATCAGAACTGATCATATCATTCGCCAGCGATTTGCAACAATAAAAAGTCAGGAATGGGTTAAATGTCGGAACCAGTGATGTGAGACAGAGTTGATGTGACGGACAGGTGGCCAGCAGCAGCTTTTAGGGCGGATTGTGTTCTTGTGGAGGCGCTTGACCGCCTCTGACATTTAGTAAGCATTTTGAACGCAATGACCTCGAGTCACAGCGTCAGAGAAGAGCAGAGTTACGGCAGCTTAAGTGTTGTCAACATAGAAGACTAAGACTACAAAGTCTTTTGACACATTTTGAATCAAAGGAGGGAAAAAAGTTCAACAACAGTGAGGCAAAGGAAGTTTATTAGGCAGATGTACGAGAGAAGTGGGAGAAGCTATTCTGATGGACTTTATGGTCCATTCGTCCCGGTCTGCTGTCAGCCATCATCCATACATAATGTGTAACGCATTGGGAAAAAAACATGTCAATAACTTAGCCTCATAAGACGTTATGACAACTTGATATCAACAGTAGACATCAGACTGGCAAGAATTTGACTCCAGGGCTTTTCTGTCTCACATTTTATCCCCTCTAATAAAGTATTAGCATTCTCCCTTGATAATAAAGAAATGCAGTGTAGATGAAGAAGAAATGCTATTTCTGTAATTCATAAAGTTGGTTGCTAAACTAAATGTTTTGAGTTCAACTAGAAAAATATATGTATCAGCTTTTTTGCAGAGCATTGCATCACTCGATGAACACCAGTACCAGACCCACAGGATGTGCAGACACAAGACAGTCAGGCAGGGCTAGTGCAGATCCCAGGAGTGAATGTGAACAGAAAATGCTGCCTGAGCTTACAGTAGATCGGTATGACATTTTCTGTGGATGCGTCTCCTGATATGTCAGTGGATCTGAAACAGTGACAATTTGCCTGATGATTCGATAGCAAACTCCAATTCAGGAGATGTAGTGATGGGCACCATTTTTTTCTTCCTAGAAAGGTTAACATGCCCGATGCATGACATGTGAAAATAGTGACTGGACACAGTACGTAGCCCCAAATAGCTGTTGTGAAATCTGAGCTAAACTGAAGTGAGCTTGTAAATCGTATAGAAAGACCTATCAGTCCGATGAGAAATTTGAGACATTACAGAAATATTCATAGGTATACTCATTTCGGGGTTCTGTTAACATAGGTAGTGCAATAAGGTAGCGCCAGTCTGAAAATGTTTTGAAGAGACACAAACTCTGAGCTTTAACCACAGCTGGTGAAGATGCAGTTCTAACACTGTGGGGAAAACTCAGAAGAGTACCTGAGTAGTTTAAAGTGATTCTCATTGTAATGTTCTCATATGTGGCTGAACAAAATGTTTGCGTGAAACGGGGATAAACGTAGGGATGAGTGTGCCGGTGCTCCCCACACATCTCTTCCAGCTCAGCCTAATGTCTTCCTGTCTGCCCTTGAATGTGTGAGATTGAATGGTCCACCATGGTCATTACTTCAATCTGCACTTATATTGTTTTCTAGTGGCACAGACACCAGTTCACAAGATGCCTGAGCCCAAAGGCATAATAGCATTGGAATGAATTGGAAATGTGCAGCCCACCATGGTCCGCTGGCCTTTTTCGTGTGCTGTATGTAAATCAGACATGGGACATATGCTATTCCACCAACATCAGTTACAGAGCTTATCAAGTTGTTTGGTATATGTATGTGATATTCTCACTTGGATAATCTGGAGAATATGAATAAACTGTGATATAAATATTGGTATTTAAACATAAACCTATGCCAACTGCAATGACAAAAGCAAAGAAAAATAATCTGAGCAGGGGGTCTGTGTTTGTTTCCCATCTCTAACTTATTTCTTGTAAAAGTGATGTCTATGTATCACCAGTACCCATGGGAATGGGTAATGGAAATAGTCTTAACTGTGTGACCTTAGAGCTTTAAAAAGGCATATATAGTGTCAAATAGGGCTGCTTTGTTTAGTTTTTTCTTCTTTTTTTAAAAAAGTGGTCTATCGCTCTTTCTTTGACCATAACTGTCAAAAATAATAGCATGAAGTCATTTTTCCTCCAAGTGTCATCTGCAGTTAAGAGTGATTTTTGAGAGGAAGCCTTGAAAAAAAAAATTGTTGATCATTTTTAAACATGACAAGTGAGATCGGACAGATTGGTAAAACAAATAAAATATCCCACTGTCATTCTGTCCCATCTTATTTAATCTTTTGTCTGTGGGCCATCCTGGGCTGATTCTTCCAAGTAACCCTTTCTTCCTTTGACAAAGAGAGACAATCCATCCCAAACTGCCCAAAATACAGCTAAGGACAGATTTTCTTTCACTCTTCAACTTTGATGCCTGATGTTGGCTGGGTTTAAATGTTGAAAATAGGATTTCTTAGAGGCTTCACAGTGTAATTATCAATGATGATGGTTCCTTTCCTGAAGCATGATGATGCTCCACACAATCCACCTGTCTGATAAAAAGTTATCATTGTTTTTATCATGCTTGCGGTGTTATAAGCAGCTGAATTAGGCTGCATTTGTGATGGTTAGCTACCATGGCAGCCAAGAAAGTGGAGGGGAGTGTAGATTCAGTAGGGAGCGGCGTACCTTTTAATATGTGGTTTATTCTGTTGGAGGACATAATTAACTCAAACAAAGTTGCGTTCGTGCATCCTAACCAGCGAGTGTAGATCCCCAAACTTATTAAAGAGTGCCAACAAAAGCTTTCCAGCTGCATCCTATCTAAGAACTTTGGGTTATCATAAACGGTGTGACTGTCAGCGCAGACATAGGCTGCCTATCATCCTCAGACCCATTTCAGTGCTCTATGCAGATCTTTCTATTCCGCCTCCTTGTTTTATCATCCTCTTCCTTCCCCCACATTAGAATATGAGTTGATGGTTGAAAGCAGTGCAACAGAAAGCGTCGGCATCCATTCACATCAGATCACAGGCTCTAAAAGAGAGGAGGGAAAGGAGGAGCTGAGACAGACTGGGCCTCAGCCACAGATCACTGAGTCAGTCTGTGGGTTGGAGTGTGGAGATGGAGGGAGCGCAAAAGAAATCCTGCACAGTCATTCTGGCGTAGGATGCTCTTGTCACCTCCTGGCCTCTCAGGAATGTGCTGCAGAAAAGGGATGCTATACTGTCAAAACAGGGAGATA
>JABUIW010000152.1:7145406-7172658 GCA_013363375.1 Menidia beryllina | reverse complement strand
TATGATGGGATGTAATGGCGGAGGAGGGGAAATGTACACTTCCAATATAAGCGACAACCGATTTCTTCATTACCACATATGTCTAAACTTTAACGCATAACCTACTGTAGATATTTGCAGCTTAATAAGATTGAAAAACACTTTTATATCTCTCACCTCTAGGTGTTTCACAAGCAGGGTTTGGGTATCGGATTGAAAGCACTTGTTGGTTTTCTGGAGCAATTCAATAGTGGTGATGAATGCTGATTTTTTTTTTTTATTTTTTATTTTTTTATTACACCTCAGGAGGTTATTCATTCTTCAAACAATCTTCCGATACAGGAATCCTCAGGCTGGTTGGTTGGACACAGGACACTGTTCCTTGACGGAAATCGGGGTGGTGTAGACTGTATTAATGTTGTGTGAGTTGAGCTGTTTATAAAATCTGTATGAGCCTGACCTATCACAAATCAGTTTGCACCACTTGATACAATCAAAGATTGAATATTCTGATCTGCAACAGCTGTAGCGGAATACCACAATCAATACATTTTTTGTTGTGGAGTGCGAGCATATATGCATTTTCCCGGACTGACCTGCTTACAACTGCGGCACAGTGTGAAACATAATCTTTCCTAATTAACTACAATTGATGTTTTTATTTAAGTGAAACATAGAAAAACGCAGGAAATGCTGAAAATGTAATATACAAGTCTCTCCCTAAGAAGAGTAAAAACACATCTAGATGTGAGCATATGTTGCGCTAAAACCTGTTTATACCTGTTTGTCAAAGCATGACAGATGTCTCCAGGTTCTCAGTCTTTACTATGTAATACAGATAATGGAATAATAATGATCAATACCTTTTATAATTTAATGTTAAGAGACATTATCCTATGTTTATTTCTTCCCATCTTTACTTCTGCAAGATTGTATCAATCTAAGATGCTGTCTTTATACCCACTCATGCGACCGAATAAAACTCAATTAAATTGCAGCTAGTTCCTCCATCTGTTTCTTTTAGCCCCACTAACTATACCGGACTTTTGTTACCCTTTAAGGTGTGTTGCTGCCATCAAATTAAAATGAGCAAACATTTTTTCATTAAACAATGCATTTATTTATGTATTAATTCTGCATTACCTCTATTATTATTGGCCATAGCATATCTTTATGATACATTTAAAATACGTTAAAAAAAAGAATAATAAAAACCTTTCTGGTGATTTGTCAGATTAGTATTTCACTGTCAATACAGCTGCATAATCATACTGCGTTCAAGTATTTAGGAGGTGGAATCCAGATCAGTCAAAAAAATAATCACAGTATATATACTGGATAACACTCTGGAACATCTTTTGTTAGAGTGACAGGAACATCATATAAAACCAGGCATTATAAAACTTTTTTTTTTTTTTAAAGTACCCCCTCTCCTTAACTCATTCCCAGTGAACCGTGCCCTCGGATGTCTAGCTCACAGTGCAGTTAGTCTCAGAGCTGTGCAGTGTGGCAGGCGTCTGTTATTTCTGTGGCAATGTGTTTGGCCCTGAGCCTGCAGGCTGGCAGCTGCCTTTGTGTGTCGTGACCACTTGAAGCTGGAGATTTCACCAGGAGACGTGTACGTGCACAAACAATTGGGTGCATATTTGCACACACACAGATGTACACTGTGAAAGGGACATGCACACTGACAAATTGCAAGCAAATTTGTATAATTAAGCTCCTGACACTGCCTCTCGGTCGGCCCTCTCACACTGGCTCTCAGAACACTTAATCAGTTAGCTTGTACTGTATTTATACTCATGCATGCACCGAAAGGATGCAGCATCCATTTATATGCAACATATATGGAAAGACCATGATTGCATATCAGCTGTTGGGAAGGAATGTACACAAACAGGCACAGTACACAGTACAGGCACTATGATAAATGAACAAATAAACACTATGCACACACACGCACACACCATGTCTTATACACATAGATGAGGTACAGGTTCAGAAGAATATTAAACATTACTTTGCCAGATAAATCATGCAGAGAATTCTTGTGTGTAACATTTCCAGGGATTTATATCTATTAATGCAGTTTTCTTACATGTAAGTCTGGAGTTGTTTTTATTACTGTCGAAGGGAACCAATTTATGTCCACAAACATTTGTTCTCCTTGCCCTTCAACTTGGGGAGTTATCACCTTACGACAAAGGCTCGGGGAGTACAAAACAAACAGTGGCTCCAGATGAAGCATTATGTTTCAATCATAGGGAGATATACAGCTCAATATCACAGTTAGATGGTGGGATTGAGATTTATCTGAAGAAGCTGGAAGCTCAAAGAATCTTCAAAATATGAATATATTCATGTGTTCACGCATTTAGGAGAGATGTTTTGACAGAAAGAGTGTGAGAGTATGTCTTGTTATTAGAAGTCAATGCAAGAACATGATTACAAAGATGTGTGTTCTTTACCCGTTTTGTGTACGTCATGCAAAAATGCATGTATAATAACTGCATATTCATATGCACAAAACTGTCCAATAATTTTAATTTCATGGACATTTAACTCATCGTTTAACAATTCATTTGCAACCATGTGCTTGGAGTTGCTTAGCAATCCCATTATTTATTTAGCTTAAAGCTCTTTCAAATGATAAACTTTCTGTGCTGAGTGACTTCGTATCTCAGGAGCAGATAATCTACCAATATTTCAGAGGAAATGCTCTCCTCCTTATGCCCCCCCCGTTGGATATGGGAAACAAAGAGACAGTGAGATCAAAGAGAGAGTCAAACAACTCGTTCTCTTCCCATATGGGTGCGGATCCAGTCTGCTGCTGCTTGAGGGTAAGGTTATGAGACCATTGAAGTCCAACGGGTATGGCTCCGACCAGTGTGCAGATTCAAAAAGGATCACTAGAGGTGCTGAGTGACCTTGAAATATTAGCAAGCTGGATTACCAAGGTTGAACATTATTATTCCACGGGAGGCTGGATGAAAGAGCAGAATGATGAAAAAGGATGAGAAGATGAATGGATAGCCACGGTTAAGGAGGGATGGGTTTATAACCTCTCATTAAACTTAAGTCTGATGGATGGATGAAAGGAGGAGACGGGAAGTGATAATGAAAACAGAAGAATTATGGGTGACTTTTTGCCCCCATGTTTCCTGTGGGTGTAGAGAGAGGGTATCGAAATGAATGAGTCAAAAGCTTTCCCTCTCATCATGACTACCATCACCTGGTGGAGTAGTGAATAATCTTCAAATTTAGCATAATTCCTCAATGGTTACAATAGGGCACCCAGGATTCCGTCATTCTCAACCACGTCATTCTTACTCTTTTTTTTTTTCACCATTGCTCTTACTTCACCTTTTCCACTCTTTTAACAGTTGTCTGCTTTTATTTCATCCACAGAATAACTTTCTGCCACCTGCCCTTCCAGAGTAAGTGGTTGTACATCGGCACAGAACGAGGGAACATCCACATTGTCAACGTGGAGTCCTTCATGCTCTCAGGCTACGTCATCATGTGGAACAAAGCCATTGAACTGTGAGTGGCCCTGGCCTCTTTGTTTTCCCCTTTTTTCTTTCCACTGTGCCTTCTACATTTTGCCTCGTAGCATATTTGCCTGAGCTTTTCTTATGCATCTCATTGCTATAAAGTTGGGCGAAGTTTACCTGTTCGGCCGTATTGGTATTGTGTCACATGGAGGAGCTCCGTATCCAAAATGTATCACCAATAAATGGATCAATATTCAAACTTAGCTGGAGTCAAACATCGCCAGCACTGCACCTCTGAGGGACTATTGATTCATTTAGCAAATTTCTTTAAGAAATGCAATAAAATCTGCATTTTACCTTCCAGTAGGTTGTTGCAGTTAAAATGCAATGACATAAGAGGCAAATATAACATTTCCAGGCAAAGCATCAAATTCCAGGTAGTGAGAAACAGTCTCTGCTGTTTCAGTGGATCTGTCAGCTTGACAGGCTCCATTTTGGCTCCCTGCTGTTGAGACTTGAATTATTCACTGGAGCATTTTGCTTCACACTTTCCCCTCATCCGATTCTAAACATGTGTGAGTGTGTATGTATGCATGTATGCATGCGTGCGTGCGTGGAGACAGAGAAAGAGAGGAGGAGGGAGTGGGCCGAACAGGTGTCTGCTGAGATCAGTGTATGGTACACACAGACGTCTCGTCGACAGGGCTGCAGGGAGGAAAAGGGAAGAGTGAGTGTTAGGAGACAAGGAGAGGGGAGGAGGGAAGGGTGCTTGACAGTGGAGAGGGGAGTGGAATGGATGAGATGAGGTTTGTGCTTGTGGATAAGGGCATGGAGGAAGAAGCGTGATGGAAGAGAGGAATGAAGTTGTGAAGGAGGGAAAAATGCAGGCAACAGAGGACAAAGCTGAAGATTGAAGTTTAGCTGATAAGTGCTACAAGAGAGGGAGAGTTTAAGGTTTCCAATTAAGGAAAGAAGGGCAGAGGGTAAGATGTGATATGACAAGATAGAGACTAGATACGGATGATGGAAAAACAGATATTGGGGAAACCTCTAGACTTGAGGGCAAGCATTAACTTTCACTTTTCTTGGCTGGACTTTGTTGTTATCCTTTTTTTATCTAAATAGTTAACCCTGATCTTATTTACCTCAGATGATGGTTTTTTTTTCCACCGACCATTTTTTAACACATCAGCAACCAACACAGTTTCAAAACTCTTGCTGTGGGCAAACAAAGCTTTAGATCAAATACTGCATGCTCGTATCTGCTGGTTGTCCAAAACAACTGCTTCCATCAATAAAAATAAAGTCTTGTTTCTTCATGGGCTCTCAAACACAAGACAGGAAGAACTCTGGAGACTTTTTCTTTTCCTTTTGATCAAAGAATTGCTTAACTTTGCAAATTTGGGATCCACCACACTGTAAAGAGGTGTAACTGCATGCCTGCATTAAACTCAAACTAATATAGTTTTTTTGAGCAAACTGCCTTCAGTGTCCAGGTTCCCATCATAGAATGTTATTTTGTTGTGTAGTAATATTGCAAGGAATAACCTTGTTTTAACCGTTTTATTCATTAAGAAAAGAGTTCATTCCAAAACTTGCAGTCACAAATTCAGATGAACTTCTGTACATCTTTCAGCATATTTTTCTCTATAATGTTGCTTTAAGTTATCAATTCTCAGTTTGTAAGTTACTTGATCTTTAAATGATCAAAAATATCAAAGAAAATGTTCGTAGAATTAAGTGGTTTATATTTAACTGAATTATTCATATTGACCTGAGTGACCTTCCTTGACCTCCACCCTATACACACTTTTGTTACTGTATTTGATAGACATACATACATCTCTTCATCTGCTCAGTGTCCATTTCCTGACCCCATCCAAAGATAAATCGTGCTTATCAACACGCATCATCTGAAATTCTCCTCTGCAAACTCCGACAGCGTTGTTTCTGTTCAAACTGTGGCTCTGCACAATTAGTTTGAGGAAAATTAGGTTTCTTTATCTTTGAGCACAGGCTTCACTTACTCATGCAGCCATTCTGGGGAATATTGTGTCTTCTAGGATGGCAGTCGTGCCGGGAACGATTTCTCTGATTTGTTACAGGGGCATTCGGTTTGCATATCTGTTTGAGTTTGCTTACGCGGTTTGCTTTGAAGCAGATCAGAGACGTTTGAGGTGAGCCCCTAGTTCTTTCACTGCCAGCTGTGGGGTTAGCAGGGTTGGCGTCCAGAAACAAAAGCTTCTTTGCTCCTCTTGTCCGCTTGTGATGCTATCATCAGACAAAGATGGCACTTGATCTATATGTGTAACTGCACTTTCTGAACTTCTTTTTCCTTAATGAAATCCATTTTCTTTGTTTTTCTGGTTGCTGTCTTTATATTTCTGATTTCTAGATGTTGCTTTCAGACATTTAAAAAAGCTGCTTTTAAAAAGGAATCGGTCAGTGTCATATGTGGTTCACTTAAACATTTTATTTAACGCCTTGCCCGGTACACCGCTGTTCTCTTGTGACTGTTAACGAGGCTAGGATGTAGTGTGTACTGGGGTCATCATCCCTTGGGCTGTGCTATTTGGAGAAAAGCTGCAGTTGCTGTGCCAGTAGCCTCCGGCCCTGCCTGGCCCAGTGCTCTGTGTATGTGTATGACTCACACCTCTGTTCCCAAGCTACTGTCCCGGAAACTGAATGAGACTATAGGATAAACACATATCCTACACCAACTGCATGGCGCTCTAGTTTTGTCAGTGCTGTTGGCATGACGATAAGGCCACATGGAAATCTATGATTGTTCAGATGATGCACACTTTTTCTTCACAAATGAGGAGTGCAATATATACAAAATGTCTACATGTGAGTGTTTAAATTACGGCACTATTTGTCTTCGTGTGCTTGATTTGATTCAGTTACACGGTCACTGGATGCAGAGAGCAATAAAGATGTGGAACAGGACTGGCAAATGTTAAGTTTACCATGACACATAGTTCACGTGAACGTGTTGACTTGAGGCATCTTATGTTCCTTTGCTTTCATCTTGTCCCACTCTCTCACTCAGAGGCCCAAAGCTCTTCTAAATTTTTGCAGCAATATTTCTTGTAATGCTCCTTGTCTTTTCATGCTGTATTTTTGTTGAACTGTGAAATCATCAGCTCACGCTGCAAAGGACATTAGAAGTTAGTATACTCCAGCAACCTATTTTTTTGTTGTAATTGTCTGCCTTAAACAATTGGCATTGGGATCTTTGTTGCTGGCAAAATTTTTGGTTTGATATTTTGCTTTAATACTGCATGCAATGCTCCCATGCAATAGTGAGAAATTTGAACTGAAATACGCCATTAATTCATAAAGGGAGATTTGGCTATTAAATCAGATCAGATATAAATTTTGTTAAATCTTGAGGTATAGCAATAAGAAACATGGATTATCAAAAATGCACCTGGGCTAATGTTACTTTAAGTGTTTGCAGATAATACAGATGATGAGGACATTTTGGGCTAACTGTTCAATCTCTGGGATATAGACATGCCTCTCCTCAATAGTATGTCCCGGATTATATCATTTGTTATTAGCAAGCATTGCAATCCCTCAGACCTCATCGTTGCTGCTGTCTGCGGCGTCTGTCCTCGCCTATAGAAAAGAGGGCATTTATCCACCGTCGGCACACTAAGATCTATGATAACTTTTCAAATAATCTCACTTCTACTATGATGATTCTTGATGATGCTTCTCCCTTACATCCTTGAGGTTTCTTCTTTCCCATGTCCAGGTCTGGGTCCTATTTATGGCATTGCTTGTGGTTTGCTCATTCAGCTGAAACAGCTGGATGAGCTGAATTGGGAGCAACCATTCTCCCAGTATCATGGTCGTGTATAATTGGTTCGTGTACATTATTAGAGAGAATCTTCCAAAGCCAATTAAAAATAAGTTGCCCGGCTAATGAAGCCAGCAGATTGCATTGGAACTTTGATTAAACTCTCAATCCTGATTATGCACACAATGGAAAGAAAAATAAATCATCAAAACCCTGGCTGGATCATTCTCATCAGCTGTGGGCTTTTCGGAGAATTATTGGGCCAACACAATAATAAAAATGACAGTTGTTGAATCTTGAAGTAACCAATCCAGAGACCTGTTTCGTCCCGAAAGGAAACAAATAAATCCAGAATAAGACCAGAGCTTCTGCCACAGGCTGGCGCTACATTAATCTTAGAATATCAGAGCATGAAAAATTAAACACAAATGAATTAAACACAACTTTCACATTTTTGTCATATTTGTTGATTACTTAAGAATAGCCTACTTTTTTAGTTAAATTTTTCATGTCTTCGTGACATTCTTGATTCTGAATAAAACAATTCTAATATCGTAGTAACTGTAAGTAGGACTATACCACACAGATTAAACATGCTTGGAGAATCTCATATGATAATTAACACAACTGCAGTCTACTGAGGTAACATGAGGTCACATGCAGTTACGGCAGACTGCAAATGGGTTGTTCAGCTATATTACTGCACAGTCACTGTCAACCGACAAAGAATTTGTCACCTACGAGGGCAGCAGATGTTCAGGATGCCTCTGCGTGTGCATGTGTGTGTGTGTTTGTGGCAGAGTTAGCTAGTTTTAACCTATAGGTCGTTTTAATATATATGGTTTTATTCATACAAACATCAAAGCAGTGCACTTTTTTGGTGTCACACATACAGTATATTTTTCATACACAACAGATGAGATAAGCTCATGTGTGTACTGAATAGATGCTATCAACATCGAAGAGGTGTTACCTTCCCTGATGCTGAAACAGTCCAACTGTGTTGTCTACACTCAACAATTGCTTTGTGGTAGCTGTGTGCACGGTTGTAAATCACACATAAGTATTTTTCTATTTTCTTATTGCTCTGAAAGTATTACTGGTATGGGGAATTCTTAAGGATGGATTTGGTGCAGGGAAGGTTTACAAAAGATGAATGCCTGAACCGGGGGTATCAAGGTTATATTTGCCATGGGAAATTCAGTGTAGTTTTCCTGAGTGTGCTTGTTTATAACACGAACATACTCGAATCTGAAGCTGAAAAACAACAATGCAATGCATGTTGAGGAAAGTAGTAGCGTGCACATGGCCAAAAAAGCATGCATGAACGCACATGCAGTTGTGTGTCCACAGTTACGCGTGTCAAGGCTGTGTGTTTGAGTGTGGGTAAGTGTATTTGTGGCAGAGTAGGGATGATTTTTGGGAGCCTGTCTGCACTCTGCCCATCCTGCCTCTGTTGCCATGGTGATTCCTTTATCTCCAAACCTGACTGTGTATTTGTGTACTTAACAAATGCGTAGATGTCAGACTTGTGTACTCTAAACAACTTTGAGAATTTTCTCCAGGGAATACAGAATTTGCACATTAAAACCCTAACACGAGATGTATTAAGTCACGTGGGAAAAACTCCCACCGAGGAAGGTGGATTTTGCAATTACGCACGAGAGTTAATGTAATGCCATCAAGGATATTTCCTTTTCAAAAAGGAAAGACTTTAGAATGTCTCTTAATTGTGCCATAATCCATTTGTGTTTTTGAGGATATTTGTGCTGGTGTGGACAGCTGTTAGCTCAGAGGTGCACAGTAAAGGGGGATTAGATAAATCAACAGCTCTGGCTGCAGCAGAGCTTAGGTAATAAGGCTCCAGCGCTAACAGGCTAAATATAGAGACAGCTGAATGACTGTCTGCCTGCCCACTTACTGCTACCTTTTAACACACAAACACATTGTTGAACACTTTCTTTTGCCCTCTGATTATTTTCCTAAGTCAACGGAGATACAGAGAGAAAGGATGTTCATGTAAAATGCTGTTTGATTTCTACACAAAATATGCCGTCATCCAACATATCAGTCTGGTTCTTTTTTTTGTTTTTATAAAATAGATTTCAGTACATCCCCCCTTCAATGCCAGACAGCTAATAAATTGCACTGCTATTGCTTTGGCCTAAACAAAGTATCCGCCTTACTTGATTTTTGCGGTAACTACATCTAGCTTTCGTTCTCCTCTCCTTATCTGTCATCCCTACCTTTACTGCCTGTTGCGTTTGTTAGCAACAACGGCAGTCATTCTTTTTCAGTGACCTTCCCATCACATGCCTTTAAGGCAGGACGGGTTTGGAAAATTCTGCTGGAGATTCTGACATAAGGATGTCTGGAGGGTAAATCCCAGACAGAAGGGGGAGAAGCGGCGTAGTGTAGCATTGGTGCCGTCATCACGGACATGCAAATGAAGGAACACACACACACACACACACACGCACGCATACACATACACATAGCCACCAGGGAATGAGACAGTCATTTATCACAACCTCACAACCTTTGGTGAGCTTGTCTTTAAGCTGCGTTTTTGACGCATGGATAGGCAGCTTGTCTATTCCCAGCAGACTTACTTGCTGGGTACCTGCTTATCACCATGACCCTCGTTTTAAACGACGCCTGGATCATGGACTAAGAACACCTATTATTCAGTAGAGTTCCCTGTTCACCCTTTACCTGACTCATTTTTTAAACAGAAAGCTTTTCCCAGGCTGGCATGACTTGTGCTGAAACCTGACACAGCAGCTCCACATGGCTAATTAGCATGAGACACATGTTAACACAAACAGTGTCTCAACTGCTAATGCTCAACCCACATTCACACACAATTTTTTGTTTTTTTTACACAAGCACAAAAAACAGTGGATGAAAGATGCTCAGTAAAACTGTTGTTGTCGAACATATCACTAGCATCACTGCAGCTGATTGCAACAAGGAAGCGATCCTGATGTTCTTCTGCCAAAACTGTCACACATGTTTTCTGCTCGTCTTTCCTTCAAGAAGTCTGAAATAGTTCTCTATTATTATGTGATGACACCAGTGGCTCGGGAGAGGGAAATGTATTATGTGTTATTATTAGATACTACATTTTTATGTGATGTCTAAATTTAGTATCATTGCACAAGAAACAGGAATAATAATAATATCACTGTCTATTTGTCTCTTTCATAAGGTCCTCCAAGGCTCACCCAGGACCAGTCGTCCACATTAGTGATAACCCTATGGATGAGGGAAAGGTAAAGCACCCCACACAAATGCAATTTAAAGATCATGCATCAGTTTTACATTTCTTCATTTCTGAGTATATTTAGTCCCTTTAACCTCTCCTGGACTGACATAACCTTGATTTAAGAAAGTTTAGTACTTCAGTCTTAGAAGGCCGAAAAGAACTCAGGACTCAGGAAAAAATACATACACATCTGGCAAAAAAAAAAAAAAATCTGAAAACATCAAACTGACTGTGATTGTCGTGTCCATGAATTAGTTGTCAGATAAAGTTTATTAAGAAGTGTTACGCTATCTACGTGCAGCTATTTTTGTCTAACCATCACTTGTGAGTCAGGAGTAGCCGCTCTCCTTTTGAGTTGCTGTAGACGGGTCACATGTAAGTCCCTCACACTGTGTGGGAATGTCAAGCGTGCTGTTTGTGCCCTTCATGGGGTCTGCTCCGTCCCCTGTCTGTCATCTCTTCTCCCCATCTCAAAGAATGCCTGTTACTCTTCCTCTCCAGCTCATAATTGGATTTGAGTCTGGGATCGTGGTCCTGTGGGATCTGAAATCAAAGAAGGCAGACTATCGCTACACTTATGATGAGGTAGGCAAATCTCTCCATTCCTTTCAGGCTTCTCTGTGATTTTTGATCTACAAGGTTACAGTGTATCTTTTTGAAGCTGGGAATTAAATATCACATTCACGAGCTGTACTGTACGCAGCTGTGTCAGTGTCTGTCAAGCTTTGAGTTTCAGATAATGTACTGAGGATAAAATCTTTTGTATATGTATAGATCTCTGTGGCTGAAAAACACACACTGTTATCACGCTTTCCTGAAAGTTGAGTCTCCTCACATGTGTCAAAAGCCAATTATATTACAAATAAGAGAGCTGACAGGGAGTGGAAATGACTTTTTTTTTCTTCACTAAGGTTTAGGTTTTTCTTCATGGAAAGCAGCAGCTCGTCTTTGTCGATAGATAAAATAAAGTCAGTTCGCTCTGCCAAAGAATCTTTTCTACAACCAGCTGTCAGTGTTATTCAGCTACAGGAGGAAGGAAGATGTTAAACAAAAGATTTTTAGACAAAAAAAACATGACAAAGAAACACCAGGATTCTATTAGAAAATAAAATGTGTAGAGTCAGAGCTTTCAAAATGTTCACAACTGTATAATAAGTGAAAAAGAAATATTTAACAACCACAATTTTAGAATTAGAAGGATAGAAACCTTCCATTTTGATAGACTGAATAAAATATGGCAGACGCTGTGACTCCTGTAACTCACAGCTAAACAGGCCGAGCACTGGGCATGTAAGATATTCAAATGCCCAGGAGTGTACTGGAACCAAAATTAACAAAGAAGGATCAGTTACAGAATGTATATTTATATATATATATCAACTATATGTTGAATTACAAATGTATCTAACATTTGATCCAGGTTTCTCACAAGGATAAGCCAGCCAGCTACCAGGTCATGTAATGTGAATAGAATAACAAACTCCATTAGCAGGTGTTAGCATGGTCTTTTCTTCTGACATGCATGTTGATTTGGGCCCACTTGTCATATTTATTCAAATACCCATGACATTGCTGTTAATGAAATGTAGACATCCCCATCATCTCTTTTATGCTTCATGTCCTACATCTTGTGCACTCAGCCCAGATGTCACTCGGTAGTATTTCCAGCTGTGAGAACACACTCCCAGTGGATAATCTGGAGCTGTTAAGTGTGTGTGTTAAAAGCTGAGTTCTTTGGAATTTCCTCACTATGTGTTAAAATTGCTCATTTCTATTTAATAATGTTTGTGGAAACATATATACATATACACACACACATGGGTAAGGGACCTGTTGAGGTTGACATTGACATTTTGCCACACCACTGCTCGTTTACATTGCTGGCAGTAGTGTGCATCTGAAAGTCCTTTAAATTACCCAGACTCAATAGACACACAAAAGATACTCTGTATTGTATTTTGATATGTTGGGAACAGCCTCTGTTGCTTCCTGTGTCTGCTGTCTACCCCTCTCTGATAAGCTAATAACCTCCCACTGCTGCCAGGCATTACAGTCTCTAGAGCCAGATCATCCCAACGGATTTCATCTCCTCTCTCTAAACCCCCACACATACACCTCTCTGGAGACACTTTGGGGACGGAAGGAGGGGACTGGGAGGGACCTGGCTGTATTAACACACAACTGTTAACTCCTCCATACATCTTAATGGTTTTCTCCTGGTTAATGAATTCAATTTATTGCAAGAGTCATATATCTTTAAAGTTTAATTTGCCCCAAACCAGCCTTCAGGACCCTTATGTGCTGCATCAGTGGTATCTTGTGGGTGTTCTGTGGCTTTTCTAATATCACTGTTTTGGATGGGGCCGTAGCCAAGACTAATTAAATTGACTAAAGAGCTGGTGCCATGGGATATAAGCATAATTGCGCTTTATGATAAAAGGTATGGGTGGGTTGGAGAAAATTAATATACAGTTCACATTCACTTACATTATTAAAACCACATGTTCATCACACAATAGAAATTGTCTTTTCTTTTTAGCTTTTAACATACATATTACAAAGGCCTATACAATTACTTATGAGGTAATGTTAACGTTTGTCCAAAAATGTTTTTAAATGTGTTGAAATAGAATGTAGTAATATAATATTGTAATATAATATAGTACTGTGACATTTTATCTGCCACTAAGTATTCCTAGTATAAAAGTCACTGACATTACATGAAATTAGGGCCAAACTTACGACCTAAAAAATAATTCCTTTGGGATATCTGGGTAAATATTTGCAAACTTCATCTTTGTATAGATTGTTATAAATCTTTTGGCTGAATGAACTTTTTACAGCAAATAATTTTGCCAGGTGTTTTCATGTTGAGTTTCACACATTCACACATTATTTATCCAGAAGCTTGATGTCAAGTACTAGAAAAATATCAGCTTGTTAAGACAGATTTCAAAATCTTGAAACTTAACCTGGCTTCCAAGAAGACAACAAAGTTTCCAGCAGAGTTCAAACAAATAAGCAATAAAACTGTGGTTTTACACCTTCCCAAAGAGCTGAGGGTGCACACCATTCACTATGAGTCTTTCAGTGGATTGTCTATTATTAGCTGTGGATCAGCACTATGGGTTTCAAGTAAGTGGTAGCCAGAGAGCATCCGTCACCTGAACCTGCCTCACCCTGCTCTGTCTGACTCAACACCTTGTTGTGAATTTGGCACTGATGAATGGTTCATATTTCAGCCGAATCTGAGTTCCCTTTCCTCCACCTCTCTTTTCTTTGTCTTGTAGCATCTGTCTGCCAGCAAGCATGCCCTTAATCTGCCCATCACTGAAAATCACTGATTTATTCAACATTTTTGCTACACAAACGGCCCACGGTTTGTCTATCAAAAACTCATATTTTTTCTTGCCGTTACATGGGATGCATTTCCATTTCCAAAGCTCTGACTATTTTCTTTTACCCAATATGGATCTTGAATTATTTCCTTTTTTCCCCTCCCTCTTTGTATTTTCTGATCTTTGTAATATTTTCTCCCTCTCTGGTTTTGGCTCTGTTGTTTCCCTGTAAAGTCACAAAATAATCTTCTCACAATGAAAGAAACTGATATGCTGTTACTGTGAAAACAATTCATCGATGTGTGTTGACTGTGTTTTGCTGCAATGTGTGACAGATAAGTGCTCCCATCCTTCCAAACATTCACCGATAGGAATGCCTTGGCTGGGTCAAAAATAGCGGTCTTAAATTAGTATGAAGGAGATAATTCCATCAATCTGCCCATTACTTGATGTGAACCATCCTGATGTTTAGTAGTTGGTCTTGTGTCACCAAATGTACTCTGGCCAATCAGGATGTGAACAAAGATCAAATAGAGCTGTCCTAGAGTGCCTCGTACTGGAAAATGTACCCCCTGGTCCATGTTTTCAAATAGTGAGAGACGGTGGACTCCGTGGAAATGCTGCCAGCTCATTACAGGGTCCTGGTCAATATTCTGGGTCTTAAAAATGTCGTTTCTGGAATCAGTTTGGTGAAGTCCCAAGATTAACTCAACTGCACTTGCATTTGTAAATAATAATTCAGTGTTAATTCACCAAAGCTTAGTGTTTTTTGTCTGCTGGATGCAGACCGCATGATGCAAATTGTTACAGATTGTTGGTACTCTTTTCCAGATGATTCAAAAATTTTCTGTAGCATTCTTTGTGATGGACAAGAAGGTCACTATTTCATGTGCCTCACTCGCTAAATTCCTCCCATCTGGTCGTCTGAGAAGATTAAAAAGCTAAACTGTAAATCATTTGTGAACTCCATCTGACAGGCGTCGGGTTTCATTGGTAACTGATTTCTCTTCCCCTCTAAGACTTGTTGAGGAGAACTATTCATAGCTGGTGGGTCATTTGGCAAGCAAAGCCAAGATTACTGTTTATAAATGTCTTTATAAGATGAAAAGTCTTTGTTGGGGTCTAGCCTCCAAAAGGACCTGGGTGGTACTTATGCTGTGACAATGCAATGACTATTCTCCATACACGTTAATTCCCAAAACATTTTCTGTGCTGACCACTCCATATCCTCCTTTTCACAATATTTCACAATATTGTGCTTCTTTTTATTTCTTTTTTTTTACCCTGTCCAGTTCAGCATTATGGCAGCAGAACTGAAATCTGAGTACCGTTTTATGCTGAACAAAATTGCTTTGCCAAGGGAGGCTTTGTTGGTGAGAAGCCCCCCTTGATTACCCAAAACTGATTATTTTAGTCATGTTGTTACCAAACTTACATGTGTCCAATAATGCCGAACCTGACAGAAGGACAGGGAAGAAAGAAGAGCAGTGGAAAGGAGAGAGATCCTTTAGACAGAGAGCGAAAGAGAAAAAAAAGAAGGAAGGACAACAAAACCATTCAACCAGCTGCTATGTCTGTAGAAAATAAACTGTTCTTTGTGGGCATTCTGGGTGGAGATTCATTTAATTTAATTTCTAATTTTTCAGCACAATTCCTCCTTGCCACTTATTTGGTTAGTATATCATGCCTCGGAAATCTCAGGCTGAATTCACAGTAGTGCTTAATTAGATTAATACTACCATACCCTTTTCTCTCTGTGGTCATAAACTGTGATTCGGAATGATCTGTTTTTAACACAGTAGAGCTAAAAAAGGATTAGATTTTGTTCCTTTCTTACATAACAACAAATACATACTGTATTAAAAATGAATTTCACATTCTTAAACCAAAATTAATTACCCAGTGGAAATTACTATTGACATTTAGTTTATTTATTCATTTATTTTTTCTGTAAATCTGTCTGCAGTCAAATTTCAGGGACTTAAAATAAATAAAGAATAAAGATGAAGACAGAAAGAAAGTAAATAAGTAAAAAGAAAGTCTTCCTTATGAAACAGTTTTTCGGTTCAGAGAAGGTTGAGTTTAAATGAAGCCGTCAGAATCAGTATTGTAGAACTATAGCTAAGTCAAGAGGAGAGAAGTGTTGATCAATGTGTCTGTGTAGATGCTCTGTTATTCAGGTCATAACTACCCCCGGGGCTTAAAGAAAAGTAGCTGGCTTTTTTCATGTAGAAAAGCTGTGTAACATTCTCTCATCAATAGGTTTTCTCACTTCATACTCTCTGATCCGAAACATAAAGAATTGGACTTCAAGAGAGGATAGAGGTCTATTAAATACCTCGTGTCCTTCAGCCTGCGGTCCATTACAGTGACTGAACCCAGTGTGTAAGTGTTTGTGGCTCTTTTGGGTCCCTGCGAGACGCAGCGCTGCCAGACAATATTCCAAATGAGTTTGCGACATGCATGTTTATGTCTGTCTGTTTTCCTACACCGGTCTCTATTTGTGTGCTAATAATTGTCTTCGCAGTGAATGTGTGCCTCTGTGTGAGGTGCTCTCATGTGATGGTGATAAGTGTCGACTGAATTCTCTAAACCCCCAAAGAGCAATCTGTGAAAACTGTCCTAATGTGATAAATCATGAAATTAGTCTTTTTAATTGGCATTGTAAGGTTTGATGAGTACCATGTGGTTCAATTATCCTGCTAATTTTCCAATTAAGCTCATTGTTGTCTGTTTTGACTGTCTCTATGAACAAAGCACTGAGGGGTTTTTGGAGCTTTGTCTTATTGTCTGTTGCTGAGGATGATTGAGGGATCTCTCTGATAAAGTTATGATGGGTTAAAGAATTGTGCCATTTCTTTTTTTAAAATCTGAGCAAGATGTACACATCTTTAACCCTTTCATTTAGTTCCGAATCAATTGACAATCCAAATAATAATAATGATGCTTTAGCTCAAAACTCCCAGTGCTCCTCTGCAAATAAGGCACAGTTAGAAGTTAAATGTGTTTTTAGTCCTTTTTTGTTTGTTTATTTTTGTTTATGTGTCAGTCCTATTAGTCAATTTAAATAAATTATATGGAAACGAGACCCTTGTGCAGAAATTTAGATCCCAAAAAGATGATTCTATTTATATCCAGAGCATGAAATATTAATACGTTAAAAAAGGTGAAATTTCTTGGATTCCTTCACTTTGCATTCAGGACACCTACATACCAGCATCGATGCCATTTGGTCTGCATACATATGAATCATTTATGGAAGAAAAAACAATCACTGACAAACTCCCCATCTTTCTTGGCTTCCACAGTCCTCGACACAGCTTAAAGACAGCTAAGGCACACCATTACTCATCATGCTTTATTATTTCTTGGCAAATGATCTTCTTAAACAGAAAATTAAGATAATTTAGGAGAAAACTTAAAGTATTAAGTTCAGCACTGGTCAAACTAAAGTCACACTTAAAACTAGCCTGTTATTTGCAAACAGTGAGTGATGGAATAATTGAAGGGCACCTCCAAAGGCCAAAATCCTGGTTCCTTTTAAAGTGACTAGTTGGCAATAAACATCATATGCTAATTATACAATAATTCACAAGTAATAAAGGATATTTTGGAACAAAGTGAAAAATAACTAACATTCTCTTGTACAAAATAAAAGTATACTGTGAGAAAAACTTCACTATTAACAATGTTAACCCCAATGCAACAAATTTTTTTCTTGTTTTTCTTGAACAAATCTGCAGCAATGACACCCTGATGGTAAAATTGATATGCTCTTAAATAAATTGTTGCTGCAATTGTGGGAGATTGACTTTACCTGACGTGCAATCATGCCGGCATTCATATTGAAGCAATTTATTTCATATAAGTATTGGGAGACAAGTAGAAGCATCAAGGATACAAAGCGACAAGCAACGGTGCAATTTTACTCTAAAAAATACAAACAAGGGAACTGTTGATATAATTAGCAAACTCCTGCAAGGTGGAAAGAATATAATGAATCTTCTGCCATCAAGTTATTTTTATTATTTATGGGTGAGGTTGGCCATCATAATTACTTTTGAAGTTATTGTGAACTTCACTCATGTCATACTTACATAATTGCAAAATGTTGGTGAGGAGTAATTATCAGCTATCAGAAGGGCATCAATTAGCTGCAGAGACCTTTACCAGCTGACTCTGGCCATTTGTGTTTTCTTTTCAGTAGATAAAGCATTATGAGCTGAGCTAACAGCAGAAAGACTGTTTGAATGAAAGGAGAAACGAGGACAAGCAGAGCATTGTCTCTCTAACTTATTCCTAAAGTCCCTGTTATTCCTTTTCTGTCGGCTTGTCTGTAGATCAGAGATCCATATCTTCACTTGGTAATGCACTCTATTTTTTTTTCTGCGCCCTCATTTAGATTTGGAAACCCTTATATAAGATTTCTTCTTAATACTTTTCTCCTTTAACTCCCTTTCACATCAAGTGCTTTTTCAGCACTACATAGATTTGAACCATTAAATGCCATGGGTACCGATGGTGGTAAATGAAGAAGAACATAATAGATCAGCTGTGTTTTAAATGATATTAAATGTTCGGGATACAGTAATTCCCTCAAGTGAATTTATATTGTTGAAAAGTAATATCAATTTTGAATGTATTGGCATGCTGATATAACCTTCCCCCTCGGCATTCCTTTTATCAATTCACATTCAATAAATGGGTCTTGTGAAAGTCTCGTATAATAATAATAATAATAGTAATAATAATAGTCATGAATCCTCTCAAGACTGGATGCTCTTTTAAGTTTAACCGTGAAATTTAACCATCTGTCCATGAGTAAAAAATCTGAGGCATTTGAGCTACTTACCAGCAACAGGCACCGTATGGCTGTGGCAGTGCGACATACGTGTAGCGAAGGGGACATTGTAACACATGATGTCTTTATCCTGCTGAACCGCTGATACCCTTCCACTCTGCCTTTCTGCCTGTTGTCTCGTAGGCTATCCACTCTGTTGCTTGGCATCATGAGGGCAAGCAGTTCATTTGCAGTCACTCAGATGGAACTCTGACCATATGGAACATCAGAGGCCAGGGCAAGCCCATACAGACAATCACACCACACGGTAAGATGGTGAAGACACACACATACACACAAGAGCTGTCTGAGCTCATTACTTAATCTACTTAACAGATCATGGATTATGTAGTGATCTGATTATGATAGTGTTATAATTTTATCTTTAAATATATTTCTGTGCACATGCACTGTAACTCAGTTGTGAAATGTCCAAAATCTCTTTTAGTATGTAACTGATAAGGTGACATTGCCTCAATTTAGTATCCATTTTAACCCTTGAAATGATTAAATGATTGGGAAATAATCACTTGACAATAAATTATTTTATATGGTAGTATTACAAGCCACTAATTACATACGACACATAATTTTCTCCGGTTTTTAAGCGGGATGTCTCAAAATGACTAAAGACACCACATTATGACACATATGAAATAGTATTTTTGTTCCAACAAAGTGATTAAAAAAGAACCTTAGGTTTTTAGCAACATGTACAATCTGTCTTTAAAAGTAGAGAGCAAAAGAAATGGAATCCCCAAGCAACTAGCTACAGAATTAGAATGACACCTGTGAGTGATGTCCTTAAAATATAAATCCACTACCCTGACACAGGACCCGAGAGATGCATTTGATCCTTCAGTTGATCCAGGTATTGCTCACCATAGCCGAGTCAGAAATAGTCTCCATGAAACTAGAGTTGTCAAGAAGCCCCAAGGAGAAAAGGCTGAGGTATGCCAAATGACAAAAGAATTGGACGACAAATCAGTAGCTATAGGTCTTATGGAGGGATAAATTATCCCCAGAGTCCAGACCTGAATATCACCAAAAGGAGTGTGGGATCATCTTCAAAAAATGGAACAGAAGGAACCAAACTTCAGAATAAACAAGCTACAGAATATCTGCCAGAAAGCCTGGGCAACTATTTTTTGAGGACTTTCTTACAGGAATCATATTACAATGCCTTATTTACCGTATTTTCACTTGTGTTTGCACGTGTTTCCAAATTAAGTATAAAAAAGGAAAAACTTTGTGTTGCCGGTCTAAAAGGTGCATTACTGTACCTTTAACATACTTGTCATCATTTAGCTTTATGGGTGATATATTAATTTATAGTCAATGTTTCATCAGGAATAAAAACAGTTAATACATTTCATGGTTGGATTTCTCCAGATTTACACGCTTTAAACCCATGCTTTCCACCCCTCATTGCACCCATCCTTCAGCAGCGTTCCTGCACATGAATCTCTTGTTATTTCCTCATTTCAATTAGAGGATTATTGTTGGTTCAATTATGTACCGCCTCACTTTGTTTTACCTTGTGTTTCCCTGTGTGTACTTTAACGCTGCTATTTCCCTCTGTAAGCAAGTCTGCTCCTTTGATGATGTGTTTTAATCCATACCCCCCCCACACACACACCCACACACCCCTCCTCACCCCATGAAGTACTTTGAGAGTTCACAGATGAAGGACCCAGAGAAGTAGACAGGTTATATGAGGGCGGTAACAGGGTAGAGAAAAAATAAACCAGAGAGGAACAAGGAAAGAAGGTTTCTCGAGCTGTTTTTGTGTGCTATGGATTGCAGGAAGGATTTTAGATTTTGCCACACAAGCTTTTTAATTAGTTGTCTCCCCCATAGCTGCATACATAATTAGTTTGGTGTTTAATGGGCAATTATGCAAATTCCAACGACAGATTTGAGTAAGGCTTTTAAGTCCTCATTTGATTGTATTTTTTTATGTCTATTATTAAGATGTAGTTAATAATGTTCCTCTTTTATTTAGGTTTGCAGGACAGGCTTACTTTGCCACTGCAGTAGTTCATGTATTTGACCTTTTTCTATGAATCAGTAATATACTGAATACGTTTCCCCCACAGTCACATCTCCTGAGATATGAACAGGTAGATTCATGAAATCATCTACAATCCCCACACCTCCTTTGCACACGCGTGCTCCTGCATTTGTCTTAATGTGAGATAAATAGACCTCTGTTTTCTGGCTACTATTCAGTCCAGAATTTTAAATACCGCTTCTGGGGAAAAAATGAGATGAACAGGAAGAAAGGAGGAGTGAACTGGCAGAAGAAAGTAACTTCTGTTTGTTCTATTTCAGGGAAACAGCTCAAGGATGGGAAGAAGCCAGAGCCGTGTAAACCCATTCTTAAAGTCGAGTACAAAACAACTAGAAATGGGTAGGGTTCCTATTCCTCTTGAATGCAGAGTATTAAAAGTGTACAGAACTATGGCAAAGGTTAAAAGCTGCTTTCTTTAAAGATGCATTTCAGCAGCAACACCTTTTCTGAATAGATACATTATAATAATACATTTGATTAAAAAAATGTAAATAGTTTGTTCTAAGTAACTCAATAGCAGAAAAAGTTGTCGTTACATAGTCACATCATCAGAGTTTTCTGATTCTCTAATCTTTGTTTGTAGTGTGTAACAGATTAGCATAACAGCTAAGCAGATAATGGTTCAGTCAAACAATGTCCAAATGACCGTTGGATTGTTAATTTATGTGACTATGTGTTCTAGGGAACCCTTCATAATCTTCTCTGGTGGTTTGTCCTACGACACGGTGGGAAGAAGGCCATGTTTGACAGTAATGCACGGGAAGAGTACTGCTGTGCTGGAAATGGACTATCCCATAGTAGACTTTCTTACACTATGTGAGACACCATATCCCAATGGTAGGATACGTTTGATCAGTATGTGTGCATTATGCCCTGCATGCAAATGTGATTCATAATTCTGTGTTGTTTAAGTTTGTTTTTAATGATGCAGTCAGTAATAAACAACTAAAACAAATCTAACTGGAATTGAACGGCATAGATCCAGGAATAGATGTAATCCTGTATGTAATCTTTGCTGCTGAGTAATATTGCACATATACAGTTTTTCGGAGGGATTAGAGTTATGTAACAATGAGGAAATCATTAAGTCACTAGAATTCAGATGTCCCCATCCACTGCTTTAATCTGCTAATGGACATAACTGGGTTTGGATTATTGCACAATACATATCTTGCTGATGTTTGGAAGTCAAACATGGATAATTTATCATAATTAATCTCTGAGACTGATAGAGGCGTTCAACCATCATGGGCATTGATCTATTTAAATAATAAGCATTGATCTATCCTGCTCTTTTAACTTCAAGGCATGAATTTGATTTCCATTAAAGTGTGGAGAATTGTTCCTATTTGTTTTACAGAAGCAACAGAGGGCTCTCTCAAGAAAGTGCACGAAGGGGGTGAAACTGATGCAGTAAATCATTTGTCCTGATATCTTTCATCCCGCAGATTTTCAGGAACCTTATGCTGTGGTGGTCCTTTTAGAAAAAGATTTAGTGGTGATCGACCTTGCACAAAACGGGTAAGTCTTATTTTTCTGAAAGCTCAACAGTTTGGCTGCTATTTTTTTTTCTTAAAAATGGGCTGGCTGTAAGTTTTTGTTTTTATATCCTATTCATTTCACGTTGTTTAAATGAATTCCTACCAAATGTCTGAAAATGATTCTAAACTAATGTTAGATTAGCATATAGAACTGAATTAGATCAATGCTGCCAGACTAATTACATAACAGTAAATTGTATGCCAACATTCAGGAACTCTATTTCTTTTATAGTTATCCGATATTCGAGAACCCATATCCTTTGACTATCCACGAGTCTCCTGTGACCTGCTGCGAGTACTTTGCCGACTGCCCTGTGGACCTCATACCTGCACTTTATTCTGTTGGCTCACGGCAGAAACGACAGGGCTACAGCAAAAAGGTATTACAGCGCAGTACCATCAAGACTGTTTTCCATGCTCATTATTTTGTTGGGAAAAAGAGTAAATTGAAAGATTGGAGATGAATAGATTGTGACTAAACTCTATAGGTAAACTGATATATTTTTTCATTGTATAGATAGAAACATTTTTTGTTTACACCAAGGAAGTAAAGTTTGTCTGTGCAGTGCTAAGCATAAATATGATAATTTGTTGTTAAAACAATTTAACTGCTCTATTGTTAAACTTTATATTATAGTGTCAAGCCCCCCAGAGCACTTCTGTATGACTCCTCTGTGAAACAATTCAGAAAATAAAATTCCCAGGAAATTCCAAAAAAATTCCCAAAATATCTCGAGTAATACCACCCTTGCAGGCTTTAAGATTAATTTAAACAGCATACAGAGCAGTCTTGGGTACAATCAATGATTAATTATTCATAACAGTGTGATGCAATTCTTAGGGTGCACTTTTCCTTTTTGTCATCAAGGATAAAAGTGTTTTTTAAAAACACGAAATGCCAAAATCGCAAATATAATTTTAAACCACACACTCTACTCATATTGCTGTAAATGGTGCCAAAAAGATATAGTTTCAGTAAACTTTCTCTGTTGCTGCAAATTAAAGTGCAGCTAAACCTGTCTTAGTGCTTTGAAAGTATATTTCATATTGCTTTCTGTATATTTATATGTACCAATTTCATTAATCTCTCATCTTCTGCTGTTTTCCCGGTGTCAATGTGGACAGACCCCCTGCCCTTTCAGCCGTTATGTATTCTTATGTTCTTTTCCTTGTCACCTTGTTCAAGCTTTCTGTTGTAAATGTCAGCATGCACCGACCTGAACAAGCAGCCTCTTTTTTTTCCTTCTATTTTTTTTGTTAAGCAAAAGCCTGCCTGAGCTGCAGGAGGGGCGGGCGGCGTTCTCATATAAAGATCACTGAGTCATCCTTGTGACCTTTGTATGTGTCAACGTGTTCTGAGACTAACCCCCACTAACATGCACACACTCCCAAATGAAAACACTCTAAGGTGCATGATATGTAATTGCTAGGCACACTGAGAGACAACACACAAAGGGGCTCCTGTATGGTTTCCTGTGTAGACTGCCACGAGGGCAATATTATCATGTCATCGTCTTTCATAATCAGTGGGTTTATTGACATAGCTGTTGCTGTAAGCCGACTGAATCACTAACTAATGTGTGTGTCTCCTCTTTATCCAGGAATGGCCCATTAGTGGTGGAAACTGGGGTCAAGGCACACAAAGCTACCCCGAAATCATCATCACTGGGTAAGATGATGCTGAATCTCATTAGTGTCGTTATCATCAGCATCCAGGAGGCTTCAGTCACTTTCACCTGTCGGGTCGCAAGAGATGCTGTCTTGATCATTTTGCTGTAGGCCTTATGCATTTCAATCATGTGCACTTTGCTCCATTTTGATGTTCATCATTTCACACTGGAATGTCAACAAGCAGAGAGGGGGAGTTTTAAACAGAAAACGCACACCAAAGAGGTGACATTGAGTTATAGCTGCTGGTGCTAGGAAGCTCTTACTCCTATTTTTTCCTCTCTCTACCCTGTACATGTCGCATTCGATATTCTGTCCAGGTTTTTTTTCTCTCCTTCTGAGCACCACAGTCTGCAAAATCATTTGCACCCAATCCTCTCAACTAAAGTGGCAACAAAAATACGTAACGCAGGAAAAAATATGTGACACTAAAACGGGAACTATTATTGTGTCAAGGATTAGCACTCTAACATTTGGCACATATTCTTTCCACTAAAGTTGGGATGGTGAGAGAGAGCGCTCTGTAGCTTAAACAAATTATGTTTATTTATTTATTTATTTTTGCCAAGACCGAAACAACAATGGAAATCAAATTAACTCTTCATCCATTCTCTATTTCAACCCATCTCTTTTTTTTCTTGCATTTCCAGGCATGCTGATGGAACTGTGAAGTTCTGGGATGCTTCTTCAAGTAAGTTCTTTTAAGTAATTAGATTTATTTTTTCTTTTGTGCAGTGCTATCCAGTTGAACCTTTAAAAATGGAGGAATCATGAAAGAAAATAGCAAAAATAATAAAGATAAAAAACAAACCTCTAAATTTTTTTGCTAATTTCCCCTTGCAGGAGTACCAGTACTCACTGACTCGCACAACGTAAATGTGCAGTGATGATCAAAGCTTTCCATTCTCATTTAGCACTGGGTTCTCCGTCTCACAATTTGTGATTCTGCAACTGAAACTTTCCCCCTCATTTTTTACAGTAATGCTCCAGGTGCTCTATAAGCTAAAAACAGCCAAGGTATTTGACAGGAACCGGTCTAAGGATGACAAGGGCAGCACTGAAGTGTCAGACGAAGATCCCTTTGCCATTCAGATTATGGCCTGGTGTCCAGAGAGCCGGATGCTTTGTGTGGCAGGGGTGTCAGCCAATATGATCATCTACCGCTTCAGTAAGCTGGAAGTAACTACTGAGGTAGTGCAGGTGGGTTTTGGTTGGTACCTTTATTATCACTATTACTTTCAAGATTCAAAACACGCATATTCGCCCTTTTTCCTCTTTTATTTAAAGTAACTTCCCTGCTTCCACACAAGTAAGCGACCCAATCTAATGGATGCCCTTCATCAAATATTTTCCCTGTGTTTGTTATGAACTGCCCACACCATTAACTTTCTCCTCTACTTCAAGATGTTGAATGGTGTGCACACCCAAATGCATGCTCACAAACACAGACACACACACACACACAAAGATGTGCCGAGTCAAAGGCACTATGGTTGCTATGCCAACAGACAGCGCAATGAACAAGCAAAGCTGGACCAACATTATAATCTGCCTTGAAAGCAGCCTAAGTGTTAATGGCAGTGTGAATCTGTGTTTAATGGATTAAAGAGAAATGCAGCAATGCTTACAGCTCTTGCATTAAGTGAGAAGTTGTGCACGCGTATGGCACAGCTTTGCAAAAAACTAAGTTGGCTTGTACTGCCTTTACAGGAATTAAGACTGTTAGTAGCAGCCCAGTGTTGCATGTTGGAGCACCTGTGGTATGCTTGTCCTGTACATTTATGTGCATATTAAAACATCCCATGGTGTTCTCCCCTTGGTAAATAAGGAGTGACAAGAGAAAGTCTCTACTCTAAAAAAAAAAAAATATGGCAAAATTCAGGCTTATTTCAACCATAAACTCTGTGTCCAAACATCAAGTCAAATGTATTTCTGACTGCACAGAAAATTCAAGCACAGCAACAAATCTACCATTAATGATGGTTCGACAATGGTCAAGTCAAAGTTTAAGCTATTTGAAATCTTGTGGTGGGACCTGAAATGAATGAATGCCCTCATTGATTTGAAGCTGTAAATAACAGTTGGCCAAAATTACTGAATTGCTTCCTTAAAAGCTTCCTTAAAAGTTATGTCTGCAAAAGGTGGTGCAAAGAATTATTATTATTATTTATTATTTATTTATATGTATTTATTATTATTATCCAGTTTTTGTGCGACGGCTGTGGTGTTGCTGGAGTGTACTTGCCAATCATATTATGTGGGCCCTACTCTGCTGTGTGAAGCTGTTCCCTTTTTTCCCGTTTTTCTTTTTGAGTTAAGTACTCTTTGTCCTGAATATCTAAATATAAAGAAATATTCATGAATTTGAAGAATCTGACTGAAATAAACTGCCTTCGTGATTGAAGCTTGGCACTTTTTCTCACTCTGGTTCATTGCCAGTGACTATTGATCCACGTGTTTTGGGAAGTTTTTGGCCCCTTTCCCGCACGAAAAGTGCTGCAGCATGGATAGGGACGAAATATGCAGATGAAGTGAGCTGTCAGTTGGAGGACGGCCTCTCTTTGAATAAGGCCATACACCTCTCTAACCTTGCAGGAGTGAAGGTAGAGGAGAGACAATCTGAAAGAGAGCTCTCTTCACACCCACACATCAGTGAGGCTAATGAGACTGGCAGAATGCAAAAGAGAGGAGCTTATGAGCATTGTGTGTGAGTTTAGCAGTTGTGTGTGTCTGTGGGCGCAGGTTGAAAGGAGTAGCCAGAAGGAGGATTTAGAAGAAATGGAATATTTTAGTATTGGAAGATCTCTTTGACTCTCTGTCGGCCCACTCATGCACACACGTCAAATAAATTCACATTATTTAAGCGACACTGGGAATTTATTCAAAACGTCGTTCAACCTCATTGTTTTATTTTCGTCTGTTGTTTAGCTCCTGATTTATCGATCTGCTCATACTGGATTTCCTCTTTTGCGCCCGCTTGTCTGTGCACGGCTGTGCGTGCTCACAGTTACTGGAGGTGCGAATGCAGTATGAACTGAATGATACAGAGTCTCCAGATGTTGGCGGCGAGCAGACGTCGGCACATCCCACCCCAGGTGCCTCCCCTCAGACGAGTGGCCCGCCTTCACACCCATCCACCAGCAGCAACAACTCTGACGGAGGCAACATACCCTGCCTGAAGTATGACACACACACACACACACACACACACACACACACACACACACACACACACACACACA